>PPHD01021281.1:0-13311 GCA_002909625.1 Bambusicola thoracicus | reverse complement strand
ATATATATATATATGTTATATTAAGTGTTAATTTTTATTGAATATTTGTCAGATCAAAACCATAGGACCAATTTTCATATACTTAAAAATAAAGAATATAAATCTAATTTTGTGCCCTCCTCTAATAACTGCAACCCTTCTGTACTTTCTATTTCAATTGGACTGCCTAAACATTTTTTATAGTTATGTAAAACTTGAACTTTTCTTTTTGAGTCATGCACATCATTTTTAATCACTCACTCTAGTTCATACAAAAAAAGGAACAGCTTGCTACTTGTGTGAGTCAGAATCTAAACAGAGCTATTTAAAAATCACTTGGAAGATATGTTATTTGCTAATTAGCATAATTTAGTTGTAGTGAAGATATACAATCTAACATGTTTCACTGAATCAATTCATAAACAAAAACTGTAATTAGGTACTATTTCCTATGCATTACTGTTTTCCTTGAGATTCTATAATATGGTCAAGTCAACCTAAGAAAGCTGCCAGTAAGATTTCTGATCTGAAATGGTATGCTGCACTTGGGATACCACTGTTATTTTTCACAAGTTACATTCCAATATTGTCTACTTAAAATATATGCACCGAATTTAACTTTCAAGTCTTCATAATTTTATAAGTATTGGTATGTGTGAGAAAAGATACCTTATTCAAGCTTATTTCCTGAGTTTAAAATCTGAAATAATAAAACAGAGCCTGACAGAACAATTCTATTTTCCCAGATTGTTAATGAATTAAAAAAATAAAATAAAAAAAGGAAAAAGGAAAATAAATTTTTACAGACATTTTACTTAAGCACTAGAACTGTACTCCAAAACAGACTAACTGAAAGTATTTACTCATGACTAGATTCTATATTAATTAACAGCAGATGACACATCTGTCTGACTTCAGAATTGACATTCATATATTCAGTGGAGATTGCAAAATATCTTATATTTCCCTTTCTTGAGAATTGCTAATGTCAATAGTAAAGCAATAGTGCCTGAGAGTTAAGGAATCCTTTCATAGTATTTATAGAGTCGCTCTACATCATAATTACAGTATGTTTTCTAGACTTTTGGAGAAGGATAAAAGTCTTCTGGTGATCATCTAATATTTTCTGATCTTAGCAGAAGAAACAGTCCACATACCATATTAGAAAATAAGAAATTACATTATAAATACAAAATCATTTTAGATTTTGAAAGGAAATTTTACAGCAGTATACAAAAATGATACCATCTGCAATCAGACCGAGTACCACATTTATTTCCTAGATAAAGGACAAATTTATTTTTAAATAAATCTCAAGGGGACACTGATGCCTCGTTGATACTTAGTATGCTACTGCTGAGACAATGTTGAACTTAAGATTTCAAAAGCACCAGAAATATTGAATATTTGCCTTCTGTGAAGCAGAAACTATTATATGTAAAAATAAATAAATAAATAAATAAATAAATAAATAGAAAGCAATTACCTGTTACTGGTAATTTGTGGATATTAAACTGTTCCAAACATGTCACTGTGTGTAACTGTGGCTTATGAAGACAGAAAATAATTAGTTTTCCACCAGAATTCCTAAGTATTTCAGATGGCAATTATCTGAATTTTCTGGTCTTGTGCATTGCGTTCAGTGACAATGCTGCAGATGGTCTTCTAACCATGCAGATAAACTTCTGAGATCTTACTCTGATTCTTCAAATCCCTTCCAAAATTGCACATTAATTTATCTTTTTTTATGAGTGTGTTTTATATTTCCCGGATGAAATGTATCATCATGCATCAGGTTGACTGCAGTAAAGTTCAAATTGGAAAGGAGAGGAGAGCCACAAAAGTAAAAATGACCAGAAATCAGGAATGATCAGTCAGGAATATATTCTGTACTCATGGAAATTCATTTCTAGATATGTACTTAAGTAAGATGGCTTTGAGGAATTATGACTTCATTGATTCAGCATATTCATGTTGGAGGAAGAGGTTAATCAGTTCCAAGATGACCCTCAAAATCTTATTCTGCTTTTTCCACTCCCTGGATAATTTTAATTTGCTTCCTAGAGAGAAAATACAAAGTGTACCTTGAGGAGTTTTATAGTATCTAATCTCAGAACTCTCACTGGCAATGTATTAGGACTGTTCACATCATCTGCAAATTTTCTGTTATCCAAAAAGCCATCTTCCTCCAAGTAAAAAAGACTATCTGATAACATCAGTATGTAAACAACCTGATTAATAACATACCAGTTACAATGAATATTCCTTGAACTATAAACAAATGGTCCATACTAAAATCTTTGATACTTCAGAGTTTCAGGTTGGACATACAATCAGTTTTACATCTACTGTGAAACACAGCAGTATTATCTCCAACAATGAACATATTTTAGCATTTGTCTGCCATCCTAGCACCACAATGTAGCATTTTTATAGCCCCATTTTTAAAAAGAGATTTTAAACAATTAAGGACCCTATGTTATATAGAGAACATATCTGTCGTGTTTTCTTAGAACTTGAATTCCCTCATCAATTTCCATAAAAATTCTGAATATCACTACCTTTTTCCCTTACGTCTTCAGGTAAAAGCACATTTGTTTTAAAGATTTTTATGATGCCCCAGAAATCCAAAATACAGTCTTCAAGTAAGAGATAACAATGAAAGAATTTGTATGGAAGAAACCCTGAACTGCTATCAGATACCGTGGAAAATCATTAAAATAATTAAATCTGTCTTTGAAGAAGATAAAGCCTATTTTTTTTTTAAATGCTCCTGTTAACAGTCATCAGAGCTCCCATGTTTCAATTCCTATGATTTGATCTACACTGCACCTCAGAAGTAAATGTAAAACATGACAATACATCAGAATTACTGCAATAAGTACTCCCTAAAAAAGAAGCATTAAAATCCCTGTACTTGAACTTCTTTACTTCATCAGATGCTTAGACTTATCATCCCACTGGATGATAAGTGAAAGTACCAATATATTCCATAATGAAATCATGCAGATAATCAAAGGAGATGCTGATGGGGAAACATTTCTTAGGAAAGTTACATGCCTTCTATTGTGTCTCAGTTATGATTCCCAAGAGGATACTACATGACTATTTCCAGACTTGAATTTGAAAAGAAAAAAATTACATAAAAAATCATGGACTCAGAAGGGCAAGTGTAGAGTCCTACACTTGGAGAGGAATAACTGCATGTGTCAGCATAGATTAGGGGGCTGCTCTGCTGAAAAGGAGCTTTCCAGAGAAGGATTTGAGGGCCAGTGGTATCCTGGATTGCAATAGGCAGGGCATAGCCGGTTGGTTCAGGGAGGAGAACTTCTCCTCTACTCTGCTCTGGTGAGGCCAAATCTAGAGTTCTGTGTCTAGTTCTGGGCTCTCTACTTCAAGAAAGACAAGAAACTTCTGGAGAGAGTCCAGCAGAGAGCTGCAAAGATTATTAGGGCCCTGGAGAATCTCCCTTATGAGGAAATGCTGAGACCTGGGACTGTTCAGCCTGGAGAAGACTTAGTGGGGAAATCTTATCAAAGTTTATATATAACTAAATGGCAGGTGTCAAACAGATGGGGCCAGACTCTTTTTGGTGTGCAGTGACAGAACAAGGGGCAACAGGCACAAACTGGAGCACTGGAAGTTCCATCTGAGAAAAAAATTTCTCTACTTTGAGGGTGACAGAGCACTAGAACAGGCAACCCGGAGAGATTGTGGAGTCTCCTTCTCTGGAAGACATTCTAAACCTGCCTGGATGCTTTCCTGTGTAACCTACTTCAGGGAACCTGCTTTAGTAGGGGAGTTGGACTAAAAGATCTTGAGATGTCCCTTCCAATCCCTACAATTCTGTGATTCTCATCAATTCTGTGACTGAACAGAATTCTGTTATCCAGGATTTTAAGGTAGAAAAGCCTTCCTATGATCCTTTGCCAGTACTGCCAAGAAACCAACTCATACATGCTAATACAGGCCTGAGCAAGGTGTGTAGGTCGCTGGCAGAAGTTTGTATACCCTTTCCTCAGTTGTTCAAGAATAAGCAGCACATCTCCATTTCATTTATGGCAGCTTCTTAACGAGTAACTCTTTCACACTCCTAACCTGCACTGTTAGTTAGCAGGGAGAACACAGCACAAAGGAGCTTCTATTTTGTTTCACTTTGTTGGAGGAGCGCTGAACCATGACAGTTCTGAGATGTTTTTAGTTCATCCCTGTAGCTGCAGACCAGTAGTCTTTAGGACTATACTCAATATTCTGGAATGAACATCCCCACCTCACCCCTTGTAATTTCTCAGGGTAAACAGTGTGCATCCCAAGAGGTAACAATGGACTTTAATTATCTGCAGGGTATTTGGGACAAGAAAGATCAAAATAAAGTTTTACTAAATAGGTAAAGTCACTGGCTGATAGTAAAGTATGAAAATACTGTTTTATACATCTAAAATAAGAAACATTGCAGGAAATTCCTCTAACATGGAAAACTATAAAAATCATCATTTAAGCTTTGGTAAGACCTTGGTGACAGTGAATATATATACACTAGAAAACAGACCTTAGTTTTCTTTCTGCAGTAACACACATCCATTCCATTTCCTCTTTTCTCTTTTTTATTTTTTTATTTTTTTTTATCCAGAGTTTGTTTTTGGATTCTTTTTTTCCAAATGCAACTAACATTTTGCAAAATAAATCTTCGGTTTTATATGGATTCTAGATGAAGTCAGTAACACTGGATATGTTACATTATGAATGTCAGTGCTTTGACAAGAAAATGAAATCAGGGTAAAATAGTTACATTTAAATTTGCATACACACACATTAATAATATTTAGTTACATACATAAACATACTCATAAATACACATTGAATCTAAACATGAAAGTGCTATGTAAGCAGTGTAAGCAGTAGACCAAATTCTCCACAAAAATGTGTAATACGGTGAAAAAAATGAGCACAACCTAAAAAACCCTGCTACTTTAATTATTATATAAGATATAAACTGGATTTTAGATTATACTCTACACACTGACGCATGATAGTCTGAACCTAAAGTTTGTAAGATTTAATTTTCTGTTGCTATTAATGAATATTACAACAGCTGCCCCCTGTGGTTTGGTATAAAAAGCAGTGCATATACCTAGCACAACATTTGCAGACTTCCTCAGTTTTGTGTTTTTAATGTGATGAAAAATTGTACAAGTAACAAAGGACAAATGTCATGGTAACTAAAACATTTCCTATACATGTATTTTAGAGGGAAGCTAAATCAAAGGTCTTCAAAGAATTACTAGGGTTCTTTCTAGGAGGTTATTGACAAATATGTAGTTTGTCTTCTGAGTTTGTGCCTCTTTCACAGATTGGTGTATTTGTGATCCCACAGGCAGGAATAAGTGTCTGTAATTCATTTCTCCTTGTTAACTAGTGTGCTTTTGTGTGTAGGATGATTGACAGCAAACTCGGCTTAGTCCCAACGGATGAGCTTGTTAGCAAAACCCTAGCATCCTATCTCTAATAAAGCATATCAGCAGTACATTTTGTCCTATCTATTAGCCTCTCTGTTTCTTTTTTGTGAAAAGCTGAGTGTCCCTTTGAAGCAATGACAAATAAACCCCTGAACTGAAGTGCTAGGCTGCCTTATGGACAGCTGGATAGTAAATGTCACACCGTGTATAGAATGCCTATTATCAGAGTGAGCCATTTGTTCCATTCCTTTCAGTATCTTAATGTAATACAAAATTGCTAAATCAAGCCCCATGTCTGTGACAGAACATAATTAATGAGAAAGCAGGAGCCAATTCAACACTCTTTATTGGGACCTAATTGGCTCAGGCAACAGAGTTGTCACTCAACAAGAGACTTCCTTTAAAGCAATTTTGTTCTTGGTTGTATTACAGAGCCTATTAAATTGTCCCCTCCTTGATCACACAAAGAAGTATCTGCATGCAATAATTAGCTTTTCCAAGGGGATTTTTTTTTAACTCTTTCAATAATAGCACATTTTCAAGCTCTGCTGGAGGAAATAGACAGCAAAGGGAGATGTGCAGCCTCTGGACTAGAGTAAGTGTAATACATGCATTTTGGGAAAGCCTATAAGGAGCATAGCAAAGCTACAGCTAGTGCATAATGTAGTGGCCTGACTTCAGCGAGGGTTGGAGGTCAAGCTGGGCATCTAATATTTGCACTCTGCAAATTGTTCAATTAAAGGAGCAAGCAAAATGTAGACGTATGGACTGTTTAACTGAGTGCTTCTCTCTTGGCATAATATCGAGGGCCATCACAAGGAATGAGAGATCCTATTTCCTATTGCCAGTATCTGGAAACTCTGATACCAAGATTAGCATCAGTATGTTTTGAATAGAAATCAAAACGTAGAAATCTTATTTCATTAATATATCCAACAGAGTTTCACGGACTGTGTTTTTATTAATGAGAAGATTATTATTGCAGGATAAACTGAAAAAAATCGAGGAAGAATTTTTTTTTTGCCCAAAGAACAAATTTTATGTTTTGAAGAAACGTAGTACTGAAATCATGCATGAGCAAGATGGAAGCCCAGAATCTGTTTCTATGGCATCTACCACCAGGAAGAAAAAAGTTATTCAAAACCAAAATGTATCACTTGTCTTATCTGAAGGGCAGTGATTTAGTTACCATCAAAAAAATTAAGATGTGTTTATGCATGCCTGTAGTATACATGAACGTATTTTTTCCAGCAGATTTAAACTGCAGAAAATAAGCCTCATAAGAACTTATCTGAAAGTTAGGCAATAAAAAAGAGAGCAGTTGAATATCGCTATACTTATAAAGACTTATCATAAGGAATCTTTACATATTCTGTTCTGTTTAGAATTAAAAACCGTATCGTAACAGAGAACTTGGCAAATGTTTCTCTCAGAAAAGCGACAAATAACTCTCTTTGTTACTATTCAATGATGTTTGTATAAAATTTCCAATTCAAAATACCTGTTGAAAAGTTTTAGAAATACAACAAAGATAGAAGACTACATTTTATCTTTTTAATAAATAGATATTTAATATTCCTTTATTAACCACTACTTTCTGATAATTCTAAGTGAAAGAAATCAATGCACAAAGGTAGCTCTGAAAGTAATGCCTCCTACTTATTTCCATGGAAACTACTACAGATACAAGGAGCTCAATACCACTATTTATCAGAGCCAGTTCTCATTGTTAGTGTTTTATAGCCCATACTAATCATTGTCACCACTGCAGAAAGGCATTTGTCTACATAAATGTTCAGCAAGCATCAATGAATGCCAGTGGGTGTCAATTTTTCTGCACGGAGGAATTCAATGACACTGCTTTATTTCAGATGCACTACTGTGTCAGATGCCATTTTGTCAGACTGTCCCTCTGCTGCCATCTGTTGCATGGCAACAAAATGTAATGGAATACTGGTGGGAAGGTTCAACCTCTACTGCCATACCACCAACATCCACTTCTGATTGTGGGCCAACATAATAAAACAGGAGGCATTACTTTCAGAGCATCCCTCGTAATTTCTTTCCCTTAACAAAAATTCCAGAGATTTCAAAGGGAATAATTAAAGCACAATATGAGAATGCAAAGTATTTATTTTTTCAAAGAAAAACATATTTAACTGGTCTTTGTATAAGTTATATCTTAGGTTTTATTAGGTAATTGTGATGGACACATTTCGATTTGCGCATTTGACATAGCTATTTCAGTCATACGAGTTCATTGACATCAGTTTTAATATGCATGCAAAATTTAGCATTTCTATCATCTACCCCTGGATGACTGAAGACCGAGCCAGAACAGAATACATAAGTATATTAAACATCCAGGTTTTTTTCAGATTTAATAGGACAGTATTCTAAATGGAAATGTAAACCAACAGTGTCCTTTCCTGAGTCACTCATGAGCACTGTAGAAACTTATATTCTCAACACAGTTTCATTAGCTTATTCTACTAACAAATGATAACAATTACAAAAACTGCTATCACCTGATTTTCTTTAATTAATCATTTGCAATCAATATTCTATAACTAAAACTGTGTTATGATTAATTCTATACAGTCGAGAATACCAAAGAATGCTGAAGAACTTTAGAGCATACAATGTACACATCTACTGAGGAGGCTTGGGCAAGTGAGATCAGAATATTAACAAAATAAACATTTAAACTGAAATATTACACAGCAAAGAAATATTAAGTGAAAAAAATAGTCATGGAGAATATATTTTAAGAGTATATTCAACACAGCACTTAATCAGATAAACCAGTTCTCTGATATTTACTGCTCATCCAAAAAGTACTATAACTCCTAAGTAAATTGCCAAGCTTCTGTAGTTTTGGCCATCGTAACTGTGTAACATGAGTTAGATGCCATGCTGTTTGAATCTAACACAAGACCAAAAGGCTGTTTCTAACTTATCAGAAAACCTTGGACTTCATATATTGGTAACAGCCATCTGACAACACATAGCCAGAAGTTACATATCCCCATACTTGAAAAGTCACTGTCACTGATGACATAAAAGCAGGTCCTAATCAAGAACAAAATACAACATTTGTTTGTATGCTGCAAATAGAACTAGAATGTGTGATTACATGACTAGTGGTTATTAATACTGCAGTAACTTTAAAAATGACAATATATGTTAGTAATGGATTATGTCTTTATTTAATCTACAGGGACAACTTCTTGTGTCTGCATTAGCACACAGTTGCTAGCAATAATACAGAAATTAGATGTCAGCCTTTATGTATTTTACAAAGTTATGATGGTGTACAAGGAATGTTATTTACTTCTGTAAGATTTTTCTTACATATGCAAGGACATTTCAACAAATGTGTTTATGCAATGGACTGTTTCCTTGTTTTAATAAACAACAAATTGTTACTGTTAGTAAAACTGGAAACAACAGTCTCAGGAGAGAGAAACTTCTGTCATTTTCTCTGTCTATTATTATAATGTAATACCTCAAAATTTTACTTCACAAAAAGATGACAGATTCTATGGATTTTTTTTTGACAATTTTATGAACATGTTATCTCTTTTCATGTGGATACTGCCTGCTTTCTTCACCTTCTATACAAATATAATTACGTGCCTTAGCTTGGTCCCCAGATGTATATTTCTACACAGGTCGTTATACAGCAGAAACAAAAATATTGAATACGCTAAGCAGTCTTGGATTTCAGACACTAACACCAAAGGAGTCTGCAACCTCTGAATCTGTCATACAACCAGACTTTTCTTCAGCACAAAGTATGATTAAAAGTAATAACACATGTCATACCACTGTGGCAATGCCAACACAGAGGATGCGTTTCTACAGAACAGATGGTACTTGCAATGCTAAGAAGTCTATTCTCTTCATTTTACCTCATTGTTACTTGGCTTCTGTGCCTTCTCACACACGTCACACATTTGAAAGTGTGCACAATGTCCTCTTTCAAAAGGGCTTGAGCATATGAACTCATAAACAAGATCAGAATGCAGATTAATTTATCTAGAGTATAATTCAAAGTAGTTTTAAAAACAAAAGGTATCTCAGCAGAAAAATCCTGTAGCTATTATTTTAGAAATGAAGGCATTTATCCTTTTGAAAAGCTGGGAAAAGTAATTTCATATAAAACTTAACAGAGATCAGCTCACCTGCTAGTTACAGATACTAAGGTGAAATACAGCAGTTTCAAGAAGTGCCGAGGAAACTTTGTGAGAATTTAAGACCAAACCTCATGAAGAATAATTTTAAAAACAAAAGATGTGTGATGTAGGCAGAATTGCAGCTGATCTCTAACCAAAAGTGAATCTCTGGTAAAAAAAAATCATGGGACACCCAATGATTTTTTTAGTTTAATTCAGAAGTTGTCATGTCTAGTATTTCAGTAACCATCAGTAAGATACAAAAGGAAGAAGCTACATCTATAGAGAACCAGAGGAAAGAGTATCATACACTGTGTAATCAAAACAATATATTAAAGATCTTGATTTTTTTTTTACAGATCTATAAATAAATTCAAGTTTTTGCAGATTCAGCAGATCATAGACTGAAAAAGAAAGGCTTCAATGTGTGCAGAAGGAAGAAAATTCACACTGTTACTCTTCAGCACTATAACTCAGAAGGTCCAGATCCTGCTCTAACAGAGACTGTTCTGCATGTTTATTTCTCAACTGCACAAGAGGTGAGGTTATGTTCATAAACATTTTACTCTCGGCTACAGTATCGAGGAAAAAAGAGACTTAAACTACTTCACTGAGCAAGCAGGAACGATCTACTGTGAACGTACCAAAATTAGTCTATTAAGGAAAGATAATAATAGTAAAATCTGGTTTCTTTCTTTATCAAGCTGAGGATGAATAATGGCACTGCAAGCCAGATTACAGATGCCTTTGGCAGTCTGAAAATGACACATACAGAATTGGCCAAAATTAACTGCCATGGTCTATCCATCAGTGTGTTATCTGAAAAATTCTGACAGCCTGCTCAGTCCTCTGCTATAGCTTCCTATGAGGTCACCTATACTGAGAGATGTGCTGTATTCAGCATGAATAGACTTGGAAAAATGCTAGCATACATAGAACTTACATTTTAATGTCATCTGCAACATTCTCTGTAAATTTTTTCTCCTATCAGTCTTATCGGCTATCAGCCTAGTATCAAAGGACCTGTTATAATAAATTGGTCAGCCTGTTACATCTGCCTATCTTGGTGGCTAGACAGAGAAGATTGTTAATTGCATGGCACGTGCAGTGGTTTTCACAATAGATGGTACAGTGTGGTGTTTCACAAATTATACAGATAGTTTCCTCCTTCTTTATTTCTGCTTATTAACTCTGTTTACTCTCTAATTCTTATTCTCAGGAAGAGAATTTTGTCTGAAATTGACTTAGAACAGAGAGTGAATGGAAAATAAACTGCTATGCTCTTTGTTATGCACTCAGTTAAAGGATCTTCTTAACAGTTGTGAACTTTACTGCCCTAGACAAGTGATGCTGACAGAAAATGTAGCAATTTGTGTGAATATTTCAGAGAAGAATAAATTTTTCTGCTTAATCAATGATTAATTATTCAAAAGTAGAGATCTCAAGGCCTTGGAATCATCTAAACCTTTTATTAAATCATCATAAATTCTTCAGACTGCAGTCTCAATGCTGAAACTGCATATTACAAATAATAATCTAAATGGAAGGCAATTAGCTATGTCCACTCTCCACTATCTGTCTTAATGTGACATCTTAAACTGACTCTGCTGTGATCTGTTGGTAAGTATAATGTCCTATTGGTGAGGCAGAACAAAAAAATCATTAGGAGGAATATGAGTGAAATTCCTTCAAAAGCTAATATAGACCTTCACTATGGGTTAGTTCTTCACACAGCTCATCAATGAAGAAAGGAAATGTCCTAAGCACTGTATTTCTTTCAGACTCGAGGGTACACGTTTTACTTTGTGTAGCAATTCCATGTGAAATGGATTTTATTGTCTCAGCACAGTTTCTAAAATAACTATGTAAACAGTTAATCCCCAGACAACACATAAGGTTTTACTTTGGGGAGAGAATTACTGTGATAAACCTGGCAGTCACTTGTTTTTAAAGATACATGTAGCAAGCTGTTACTACGTCTTTTCTGAATAAGAAATAGGAACAAAACGATACTTCCCCCAAACTGAAGTCTGCTTGGAAACAGAAGAGTAAGGAGTTTGGTGCTATTAAGTGGATGTGAGTATATCTGTGTACAAATCACCCAGGAAATGACAGAGAAAATTGGAGAAGAACAGTCAAAATTCTGAAGAGAAATTAAGTGGCCTTGATGAAAAAGAAAGAATGAAAATATCTCTGAGCACAGGAATCCTGGAAAAAGGTTGAGAAATGCAAGAATATAAATTACCTCCAGTTCCTTGATTCCTGCTGTGTTCATTCCAACAAGGGTTTAAAAACTCTTTTTAAATTGATGATCTATATCAAATACGTAGGTTGCTCTCAAAGTAATGCCTTCCAATTCCTCAGAAATACAGTAAATAAAGTACAATAGATACAAAGAGCTCAATAGCACTATTTGACCAAGCCAATTCTTAGCTGCAAAATGCTATTTTGCAACATAGTCACCACCATTAGTTGTGCATTTTCAACATCTTTGAACAAGAGCCTGCATACTGCACTCATAGATACCTGCAACAACAGAGAACACACACTGTTGTCACCACTGCAGAAAGGCACCACCCACTGCCTCACAGTGCTCACATCCACTGTTTCATCTCCATAATTGTTCAGCAAGCATCAGTGGATGCCAATGGGTGCCAGTTCTTCTGCATGTAGAAATTCAATGACACTGCTTTATTTCAGATGCACTTCTATGTTAGATGCTATTGCTACTATAAATGAAATATAGGTAATACCACATAGCTGGACTATTTTAGATTTATCTGATGCAGTTAACATATAATTTATATGCCAAGGATAAAACAGCTATGCTGAATCATATGTTTTTACTTGATCATATCTATCAACCTCCAGTCTTACTGTCTATCTTGAGTGTAGTAGAAAGAAAAATGTGTTCAACATTTTGCAAAATTCAGGCATTTTACTAAATTTTATTTAAACTATCTTCGAAGTTTGGATATTCCTAAACTCAAGGGACTTCACTAGGGGAGAAAAACATAACAATTTAATCTGGGATTTGATACTGCCGTAACAACGTATTTTAGGAATGCTTACATCAAGAGTCCTAATGGCTGTTCTGTTTAGTAGAGAGGGATTGGGACATATTTACAGTTTAGATAAAAAAGAACAATATAACTAGTAGTGGACTGAATCTAATGTAGATGTGATGACAACATTATCAACATTAAATATATGTACTCTTACATACAATTAAGTATTTTTAGTAGCATACTTCTCAGAAACAAAGTTAAACCACTGCCATTTGTATTCAAGTAACAGCAGCCAATATATTTCTAATTTTTCTACCCTAGCATTCATGGTAACCGGAATGTTTCTTCGTTCTGCAAAAGTATCCGTATCAACACACATGACTAAAAAAAAATGAAATTACTGTTTGCTCAGGCAAAAGAACTTATCTAAAGAAGAGATTCATGTTTTTATTATTTTGATGATATTGGATGGGCTATTGTCATGGTTTTATTATTTTTGTTACTTATATTTCTCATCATAGTATCATGTAGTACACTAGGAGTTAAAGACTTAATGGTCCAGTTCCATGGATTGCCGATATTTCTGGGTACCTTTCTCAGAATAGAAGAACAACTACATATTCCAGAAGACTTCACTGTTACGTTTCCATTTTCCTTTTAGAGGAAAAGATAAAATTGCTCAGTAGTCAC
>PPHD01021279.1:0-13311 GCA_002909625.1 Bambusicola thoracicus | reverse complement strand
GTTTTTGTACATTCTTCATACATTTTAGGGCTGGTAATAAAGATATTCACCCCTTACGTTCACCTGTTTGCCTTCCAGTTTAGCCTCTTTCCACCAGTATTGTTTTTCCATTTAGTCTGTCCTTCTCCTAGCTGCCTTACCCCTCTGCAAGGCTTCTCTCTCTTTGCCATAGGTATCTTTGAGCTTCCTCTCTATTATGGCACAGACTTCTCTCCATCCTTGGTATACGTGAGCCCCTGCTCCAACCCCACACAGATCACATGCACACAAAGAGAAATATAAAATAAAAATAAATATTTCCTATTAACGTCCTTCCACAAATAGCTCTTCAAATAGGGGTTTTCATGAAACAGACTCCAGCAAACTGCAGGTTTAGCGTTACAGCTAAACATCCCACTGATGCTCAAAGCACAGTTCACACACAAAATATTGATACTGCTGAACCACAGAAACGCCAAAGGAAAAGAAGACTTTTCTTACATTGAAGTCAGTAGGATTGGAATGGGTTAAAGAGGCACTGGTGTAAAATGTAAATGCTGATTTTGACCACAGAAAGTTTTTGGTCTTATTGCTATCTATTTATTGTCTCCAACTTATATAGTGCAAAAATCAAGTTACCAGCCTAGCCATGTCCAAACTACCTGTCACAGCACTCCAACAACACATGCAGCCCTGCTGCATGACCTGAGGGTTCAGATGTCAGGCAAAAGCAACTCTCCAGTGTGCAAGTCTGGATGCAAAGTAAAGCACTTCATTCTGCCTTCAGAGCAAGACTCAAACCAAGCTTAAATAAACAACACTGGTTTTCCTCCTTGTAGACAAATGGGGAAAGCCTGCTTACGGCTTATGTTTTTGTATGGTTAATATTCCTCATTTACCTTCCAAAAACAGCTGGAGATTAGAGCCACTGCAGCAAGTTTTGTTTTTCCTTTTTCTAGTTCATTCCATTTCATTTTGGGGTATTCATGTATTCACAACGAACTGAAACCAAACTAAGTACTGCTGAGCTACCACGGCCTCCAAGCAAAACACATCAATCACTATTTCTAAATTTATTTTAACGTTACTTTTTCCTGCACCTTCACCCCACAATGTATTGCCACTGCAAATGCAGCAGTATCATTTTCTATGGCTGCAAGTAGCAGCCAGCAGCACTAACAACAGTGATACAGACAGGGCAGAACGGTAAGTGTTTTGCTTCTTCTTATGCTGTCATTACTACACAGTTTCTAATATTTCCACAGTGTATCTTCTTTGGGACAGCAGAGTCCCCATCCATTTTTCTTAGAAATACATTCAAGGCTTATCAGACAGGTGCCTTTGTACCTTTCAAAATACCACATCCTACAGCAACATCCATATACAGTGTTGCTTAGTATAAATTCCTTGACATACTCTGTAACTGAGATAAGGTGAGCTTTTAGGTATGAAGTCTGTTCCTACAAACTAATATGTGTATGGTTTGTATTTGCACATGGATACAGAAGGGATAAAAGAAAGGTCCAGGATCTTATATTACTATTTTCACTATAGTATTTTATTTCACTACAGTATTATTTGTAATGATGATGAATGTATATAAATCAGCAAAGGTATTCAAGGAACCTGTAACATATATATGTATTATTATTATTATTATTATTAATAAAAAGCTCATCTATATATTCAGGTTGGATATTAGGGGCAACTTATCTTCTGAAAGAGCAGTTGAGTAGCTGGAATGGGCTGCCCGGGGAGGTGGAGTCACTGTCTCTGGAGGTGTTCGAAAGCCACGGAGATGTGGTACTGAGGGATGTGGCCAGTATTGGTGTAAGTGGATAGCTGGACATGACGATCCTAGAGGTCTTTTCCAACCCTAACGATTCTACATTTAATGATTTTCCAACCTATGATTCTATAGGTATGTATACTGACATAAACTCAATTAGAACATAATTCATGGTAAGTATGTAAGGCCATTCTTATGCCAGTTAAGCCTGTTTGAGTTAGTCAGTTCAGGTTTAAACAGCAGAGGAAAAGTAACTTGGTTTTTATATCTAAACTCTCTCCCACCTCAGTGTTTGATACAGATTGATAAAGCCTTGTGAATCTGATGTACACACATTTTTGGTAGTGCAGAAGTAATTCCATGCCAATTAGACAGGTTAGCAGTACGTGCTCATTCAACAGTCTGTAAACTATTTCCCTAAGTCACCAATTTCCTACCTCGAGATCTACAGCCATACAGCAAGAGCCTGCTTCATGTCTAATAGGGGTACCTTGTGAATGAGGCCTTGAGGAATTGCTTCAGATGCATGAATGTCCCTTCTGGCCTTGCCATCAGTATGTATTCATGCTATGAAACTGTCCATAATTAAATTCACGTAAATGATGATAACTCATCCCTCCTTCTCTCCCAAGTGTTCTCCCACCAGCATTCCCCAGAAGGAGCTGCATGCACTTCTGTTCTCTCCAGTACTCTGCTCAAGTTCGCTCTCGTGTTCTTTTATTGAAATGAAAGACCGGATTACACTTGATTTATATAGTCTCTAACTCAAGGCTGAAGGAACGAAGAGTCCCAGGACAACAAATACTGTAACGAACATCCCAGAGAAGACTACGTTCTTCCTGATATTTTGAGAAACAGATAATAAAGAGAAACAGCTAGAAAGCTGTCTTTGCTTTCAAGGAAGGTTGCAATAAACCTTTCCTCAAAAAGATACTACTTATCAGCTTTTGTTTCTATCACAACGATATGCGCTGTTTATGACCGTTTCATTAACTTTGACCTCCTGCCTTTAAATGGCAGAAGCGCTTTCCCACAGACAGATGGACGCTTGAACTTAAGGACACAACAGATAAGTGCAACTGGTTATATTAACTGCCCACAGCTACTTGCCAAACAGTTTATAAAGTGCTGTAATGCCAGGTTCCAGAAAAGCAGTATGGCCTGAATTCTAAATCACCTGCGGGAGTGAAGGACTCCCGTTGGAGGTCTGTCATTGGACAAAATACCATCATCGTGCATTCAGTTCTTCATATGTGAAGTGGAACTTGACTCTCCTCCTGCCTTCAGATCTGTCAGCAAAACATGCTTTGATTTAAGCTTCAAGTCAGACCCCGGAGCAATGTGAGTTAAGATTACTAGACTAACACATGAGCTAGAAGCATGCATCATGATTAATATTAGAGCAGAAAATGTGTAAAGGAATGTATTCCACCACTTCTACAAGGCTACAAGGTTTTTTTCCCCCCCTCTCTTAAAGCGCATACAGTACTCATTTAATACCACTTTCTCTACTAAGCTTCAACAGAATGTTAAACAATCAGAAATTACATGCAGATAATTTTGGCAAGACCTTCAACTGTAGCTGTAACAGTGCTGCCTTTTCTTTCTTTCCTACAACATATAGTAGTTCTCTCAGCTTCCTAATTACATGTGTTTGTTTTTCATTTTAAACATTAGCATGGAGCTTAAGCACTAGATACTGAATTGCATGAAAAGAAATGTGTTGTACATTTAAAGGAAAAAAAAAAGAGCAGCTGTCACCAAGCAGCAGCTTGATTACAGCAACAGAGCACTGGCACTGCAGAGGGCTGGCATTTGCTTTTCCAAAGAGCTCTGGCCAAAGGAATTGAGCTCCAATAAAGTACTATTCAAGCACAGGGGGTTTTCCACACTCTCTAGTTCCCCACAGATGAGCTGAGCCACCCAAAGATTATCAGAACTTGCTAGTTATGTCCCCAGACTGTCTGCTTTAGCACTATCACTGTCCATTGATGTCCATTGATTGTCCATTGATGGACCATTATCTTTAGGTCCCACCACCTTTTAAACCAGCTGGATCTGAGCATAGCCGCTGTGTCCAGCTCTACAGTTGTGACATGCAGTCACATCTGAAGTCTTTCCTTCAGATACGGTGAACCATCATTCCAAGTGCTTCAAATCTGGTGTCTGTATGAGCCTCCACATCCTTCCCAGGCACCTGTTCAGGGGAGGTGTGCTCAGAGCCCCCATCAGCTCTGTAACTTTAACTATTTGAGCACATCACTGCGACAAAAAGCAAGCAGCACAGGCTTCATGTAGGAATTCCTAAACCACTGTTTTTCCCCTCAGCACCCTCGGGGGCTACTGAATTTTGGGGGCAGCAAAACCACTGAGAAGTACACTCCAAAAACTGAGTTCATCCTGATGCAAACCCAGAGCTTTCAGATTTCCATGCCTCCTACTCCTTCCTGCTGGTAAGTCCAACTTATGCGTACCAAAATATACACCTATTCTAGAGAGCAATAGCCTTTTCCTAATTAAAGCCTTCACCTCCATGTCACTGCACGAAGCTCCGCACAGAAAGGCTGCCTGCATGCACGTGGCCTTTTGATGACTTCTCCCTATGGTTCTTCAAAGCAGCATCTAATAACCTTTCCCACCCATTACAGCTCATAGAACAAGAAATAACACTGGACAAGCCCAAACTAATGCAGCTCTGAGACTGGTATTTTTTTACATATTACAAAACAGCCATTACAGTTTGACAACCATACCTCACCTTCAATCACTGAAAGAAAGTGGAAAAGGACAGGAAAACGCTGAACCTCCAGAAAACAGGGCAAAACTTGACCAATTAAACATCTGATCTGCATGAGATGATGCGCACAGCAGGACCCAGCATGGTGTCAGTGGGAATGAATTCAACGCATACAGATATTGAAGAAAAGCATAGTGTTGTGGACAAAGGAAATTCTTGTCCATATACAAATAAAGTGCAAGACTCTGGACTCTATAATGCGATTTTACATTTCTATAGAGAGTGAGTCACTTCGCACCAGGCACTGACACGTCACGGCATTACTGGGTGGTTGACTAAAACTTGTCTGCTAAAGCTATTCTTCAGCACATGCGCTGTACAACAAAAACTACTTTGTGTTCCCCAACCTTGAACACTTCCCTGACAAATCTCCACTGTGCTTCCCAAAGAACTCAGCGCTGCTGCCAGCGCACGCATTTAGAAGTCAGCAAATTGAAAATGATTGCTGTACACATCTCAGAAGGAAAGCATCTCCGTGAGAATTCACACACACAGACATAAACCAACCTACCTGGATTTTTAGAGACAGTATTTCATATCAATGCCTTCTTAAGGCTGTGGAGTGATAATAAAGTGTGAGACCTGAGACTGTCAGCTTCTCAAAAGATGAGATACAAATGTGATTCGTGAGTTTACAGTGAATCCTCTGACAAAAATTCAGATTCATTGATCTGAGACCTCACATGGGCAAGAACAACGATGTACATGAAACCATAGTGTTCCACACAGACAGAAACAAACTTGTACTTCAGTACTTCATTCTGGATATCTAAAATAGCATTCCTTAATCTGCTTAAAATCTTGCTGCCTACGGAGCTGAACATATCTCCTAAAGGAGCGTGTATAAAGGCACCAAAGGGCTGGCAAAAAGTCCTTAGTGATTTTCCTTCCCCCCTTTCCCAGTTTTACTGTTTCCTTGCTTAATTCCAAACTTCTGTTAAAAAAAATTAAAAAATAATAACATTTGTCACCTTGGATTCCAAATCATGACCTGCTTTGGTGCTCATTTATCCCACCGGAACACAGAGCAGCAGCACAGGAACAGCCCTCCTGCTTGGTGATAAAGGCTGAGCAGCAGAACCCAGAGGTGGGTGTAAAGCAGCACCACTTCCTGCCCCCCTTGGGCATGTTGTTCCACACAGAACAAGATTTCATCCCTTTTCCTCTTCATGCAGAGCAGCTGGAGCTATGAACAACAAGCTGTTGCAGAGACAGTTCCTCTGGGTGTTAGCACATTAACACTTCTTTCTCCCTCCAAAAATTCACTTGGAAAAAAAGCAAACCCAATTTGGCCTTGAAACAATCCCTCTTTCTAAAGATACTCTCTGTGCCTGTAGCTAAGGTGTGGCTTCCTTCTGACAGACCCCTACGTGCCCACCGAGAAGATGAGAAAAGGTGATTATGCTATAAAACAGAATACCTAACTCTGAAAGCTGGAGATTTAAACAGCTCCATCGCATGCTTCCTCTCCAAGTAACATAAGGACCCTTCAGTTACCATTGCCATTACTTCAAGCCCTGCTCCATTTGAGATGTTCCTACATTAGATGTCTCTCATGACTACATGTAAAGATTGCTTCTACGGATGCTAATAAGTAATTGTCAAAGTGGTCTCTTATGACATTGTTTTACCCACAGAGCACTGGAAGAACATGAAAAGTAAACCACGCTTATTTTTCACTGGTCAGATTGCCTCCTGCTGCCACAGAGTCCCTTTACAACCTCAGCCCAACTCTCACCTCCATTCCGCCTTATTTGTCTTGCTAGCCCTTATCTAATTGAGCAGAACTCCTTCCCCTGGTACTCCTCACAGCTGAAATAGGCCTTCTCTACTCTGAACATGAACAAAACATTCAAATATTCTTTCAGGTGGCTTTCCACAGCTGCTTTAACTTCTCTAACTCCTCCTGCACCCCAGTGAGCTCCCGTGCCCTGGTACCAGCTGCAGTGTGACCACAGTGAGCTGCTCCAAGCAGGTGACCCATCTTGAAGGCCCAGATTAAGACTGCTGCAAGCTGCCATGCAGCTGTGCCATCCCCACATGGAACCCCACAGTTGGAGCTGCTTCCACGAACACAGGACTTGCCCATGCAGTAGAGGGATGCATGTACCAAAAGCAATCCAACCATCCACTTAGCAGTCAGACGTTCTTAATAACCTCTCAGTCCCGTACAGAATAAGCTTTGCATTACCTTGTTGATACAGTACTTCTGTACTCACCACACGGTATCTAGCAATTGTCACTCATTCTAGAGAAAATCTATGCTCCGTTTTATTCCAGAACATGCTGGCACACTGTCAGTCATATTCTGCAAGAATGCACTGCTCTGATTCATAGCTCCTTGAAGGAGGTTATTGCACGCAGTGTTCCCAGGACATCATCTGACCAATTCCAGCACAATGCCCTGGAAATAACCTCAGAAAATGGATCCTTCATTCTTTTCTCAGGATAAACTACCCCAGCTTGCTCGTGTAAAATGGCTTGCACTGGCTCTCATGAAAGCTAGCATTAAATGCTGCACTGATGATAGTACAGCCTGCACTCAAGAAGGGCTCACCCAGCTCCCAGCACACAAGCAGCCCACAGCCAGCCTGTGCTGAAAACCTCCATTTGTTAAAAGGAGAGAGATCAGCCAACACAAAAATCAGAGCTTGCATGAGCATAATAGGCAATTAAAAGCCTTAAATCATTTAAATTGCTGTTTATTCTCGAAAACACTTAACTACATTGCGTAACTCAAATATCCAGTTGCCCTGCTGCATTCTCCATGACCAAAGATTTCTGCTTTTTAGACAGTTACATTGAAAACCTCATGGAAATAGTAAACACCAATCACTTTTTTTTTATTATTATTTCAAGGCTCAGTAGATAGGGCCTCATTAGCAAGACACAAAGCATTGACCATCTCTTCCTACAGCCATGCCTTAAGCACACCCTCAACACCCACAAGTGAGATTAAATCACTCACAGCTGATGTCAGAGAGCCCTGCCCAAATAAGGGCCTGGGGAAGGTGAGTTTTCACACAGCTCTGGGGCTGACATAATTCTGCTTTTGTAAAGTCAGAATATACTTACATCGCCTTCACTGAATTCCACAGTATCATTATATACTCAACACCACAAACAGTAAACTTGAGTCTCAGAAATAAACCGGCAAACATTTTTACCACCAATATAGTTCTTTTGCTGAGATCAATCACAGGAGAAGAAATGCAGACAAGATGTGGGCACTTTTAGTAATGATTTACAGCTCAAAGCATTTGGAAATGTATTCTTAAATCTGTCGGACCTTAAGAACTGCTACACTGCAGTTAGGAGTGCCAATCTTCATTTTGGAAGTTACTAAACGACTGTGTGTTTAGGTAAAGCAGAAGTTTCCTTGACAGTGGCATCGTTTCAAGTGACAGTTTTAGTGAAGCCATTATCAGTAAATAACACAGTCATCATCCGCTGCTGAGCTCCCTTGTGGGCTGTACAGAGGAAGGAGAGCAACAGGACTGCCAACAGAAGTTTTATGGCCAGATGCACTGATGACCAAAATCAATATGTATAAAAATATATACATTTTTTTTTCTTCTGGTTTGAAATTAACTTCTGACATTACCATACTATTGCTCAACACTGCTTCAGAACAATCCTTATTAGCAAGTATACCTTACAGGCGTGAAAAGTGACAAACCAGATGTATTTATTGCTCTTTCAGAAGCTGCTTTTCCCTCCATTTGCAGTAATTCTTACTGAATTCCATTCCCACATAATCAACTTATGATTTGTCCTTCAATGTTATTAAACTACTGCTTACATTTTTAGCCCTTACACTAACCCTGTGGATTTTATTAAGTTGCTGTAAAATTGATTGATAATTCCATCACCTACCCTTGCTTTTTACTGCACGTTATTTTGATTTAAGCGCCACCATTTCTACCTCTAGAGCAGCCAGTCCCATAGTGCACACTGGTTTTAGTAGATGGTGAAACACCCATACCATTCTGCCATGCAGTCAGTCGCTGTTACTTCCTACCTGTTCCTGCTGTATGGGGACTGCATACCTTCCCTTTGACTCAGCAAGATCTTTGCGTGCTCAGCTTGAGAGATTTTTTTTACCTTGTTTTTATAGTCATTTGGTCAATGGTTTCCACAGGCCTGTAAGTTCACATGCAGCATTAGAGCACTGTAAGCAACGTGCTTCCTGGTCCTGGGTCCTCTACAAGGACAAGTGAGCTTTTAGTGGGGTTACAATCTCACCATCCAAATGTTTTGAAGAACTCCAGAAATACACTCCCAGCAGATTTGCAGAGCTTTTGACTTCATGCGAGGCTGCTAGCAGCAATATCCACGGGAGGAACAAAAGGACTTCGGGTATCTTGTTCTCTTGGTTGATGCAACCCGCGCTCAGGATGAGTTACAAAATCTAAATGGAACAGACAAGTCTCTGACATTCTTGTGTAGCTACAAGTTTATAATAATCCATGCTCCATTCTTTCACTTACTAGAAAAACTCTGAGTATCACAGTTGAAACATACACACACAAACCCCCATCATCTTTTCATCTCCAAGACAGGTCTAGAGATGAAGCCACCATTTATTTTTGCCTCATTTTCACAGCACACCAGTGGCTTCACACAGCAGCACTTTGCTACACACAATACCACAAACTAAAATGCAATTGGGAACAATTGGGTTTCACAGCCCACACTTCTAAGAAAGACATGCATCGTCCTGAACGTCCACGAGGCACAATTCCTTCCAATGGAATAGGAACCCCGCATAAATACACTCTGGATTTCATCCATGGGGCAGAGAAGAAATGCAAAGAAAAGGAAGATTTACTGTTTTCCCATCCCTTTAAGAGACGCCATGTAGAATATCATGAGTAAATGAATGCCTTAAGTGGTGCCTATTTTTTATAGATTTGAATAGAGGACAACAACAAAAAACACCCCAAACCTGGCAAGACGTTCATACAATTTCACCATTTTTTGCAAAATCATTTCCTCATTTTCTTAATGCAATTTTCACATAATCCCCTCCCTCCCCACCCCCCCAAAAAAAGCAATTCCCAGAAGCATTGCTGCTTTTGCACATGAGCAACTATATTTATGTGCATCTTTTCCCCTTGTATCAACAAACTTCTTGTTCATCAGATAAGAGATCTGTACTAGTCCTCTGGCTGCTTCCCAAGCATGCAGACAGACAAAGAGGTGCTAAGTGCAAAGTCACAAATCTGTTATGCAAGTTTTCCTTAGCACAAGGCTGCTCGAACTGAACTCACTCTTTCTCCTCTGCAGCCCCACTCACAGAGCCTTCATTTCTGCAACCCTGCACTAACTCGATTGAACTCAGCAGAATGACAGTAACTAGCATGGGGGCTGGAAAGACAGTTTCCACAAAGTCAGTGTCAAAAAAGCAACATAAGAAGCAACGAATATTTCTGACAGAGCAAGCATGCAGCAGCACAGCCTGGACCTTTGGCAGAAAGTCAGCCACAGAGCAGCGCTGCTCAGGGCCAGTGGCATTGCACACAGTGAATCTCAGATCTTCTCTAGGCAGAGTTGGCTCTGAAATATTCCTCTGGAGATCGAAGGGCAAACTGTTTACCTTCTAAGTAATGTCTAGCAGATATATTTTGGGCAGAGGATATCTGTGTGGAGCGTTTCTATCCAAAGACTTAAAGACAGTGGGGGAGGACATAAAGGTTATAAATACAACACAGTTGTACAAAGTAATGGAAGTGCTGTCATCAATTTCCATTTTCCCATAATAAAACTGGGGGTTGGGGCTTTCAGAAGCAGAGGTAAGCCAGTTCATACCCATAAGCTTCAGAGATTTCCAGATTTCAAGGTTTTTGTGCCTTGAAAGGTTTTACTGACAATACATTAACAAAAGCACCTTGAAAAATGGATGGCCTTTGTTCCAACTTTGGAAAGAACACGGAAACAAGAAATATATTCTTCTGTTACTGGCAAGTCACATCCAAAGAAGTGCTAAAGCCTAATGACCTTGCATTTAACCACAAATAGAAACAGCACACTGCAAAATCAGGCACAGGAGCTGCCAGCCCAAACATTAGGGACTGGGTTCAATTTCAGCTTGCCTGTTACAGGTGCGCAGCAGATGGGAGTGCCTCCTGAACCTCACCTACAGGTACTGCACACACACAGCACCCGCTGTGCTCTGGCACCAACTCACAAGCTGCCAGTGCAGCAGCTCATGGTGTTATCAGCATCTTTGCTCCTTCTGTGAGCAGTGCTGCCGTACCCAGCCCTGTCCAAATGCAGGAAAATGACCACAGGGGAAATAATCATCAATGAACAGAAACACAGAAAAATCATAGAATCACAGAACAGCTTGGGTTGAAGGAGACCCTACAGCCCTCCCAGCCCCAATCTCTGCTATGGGCTGTGTGCCCCCCAGCTCAGCTGCCCAGGGTCCACTCATCCTGGCCTTGTGGATCTCCAGGGATGGGGCACCCACAGCTCTGGGCAGCCCATGTCTCACCATCCTTTGAGTAAAGAGCTTCTCCTTAACGTTTAACCTCAATCTCCCCTCTTTTAGGTTTAAAACCGTTTCCCCTTTTCAGGGGCAAGGGAAGAGTATGCTCAGTGTGACTGAGCTTAGAAAGAAGCAACCAAGTGTATAACTTGAGGAAAAATCCATAGAGCATAACTGCTGACTAGAGCAAGTACCAGCAAATACATTTCAATTTAACTGAAGTCTCTTTTGCAACATATTTCCCCAAATATGAAGCTATTTCTGCAAGTAACTCTTTTCCTGCCTGAGCTTACAGTCCACTTGTGTGCCTCCCTTCAACAGTAATTTTCCTTCCACTAAATTTGTACTGAACAGGAGAAGGGAGGGAGAAAGTTTCTTCTACTGAGAAACAATGCAAGCAGTCTTTGGCCATGTGGAGAGCTGCAGGAGAGATCAGGGAAATAAAGAGGTTTGGTTTGCTGCTCCTCCTCCCTCCCCCAGAGAAAGGGGGGGGGGGGAAGCCCACATCCAACATCAAAGAATGTACTTTAAGTTTATTACAATTTGCATGGGAAAAACAGGGAGGGAGCGTTCAGACGTTGAAGCCATAAAATGATAAACAGCCAGCCTTCAAGGTGAGCAGCACCTGCCATGTTCCAGTGCCTCCAGGCAGACACCCAAGCAGCTTACACCAGGAGCAGAATTCCATCTGCTGTCTTAAGAAACCTTATCGTATTTTCTTTGGAAGGAATTTCTAGAGAGCAGAACTGGAGCTGCTGGTTCTGATCTGATGAAAAGTCGGCAGCTTTGATTAATAACTCACTTTCATGGGGCTTCATTCCCCCACCACGCACATACCTACCAGAAGCCAGGCCAACAGGTGCTACATTCTCTGCGGGGAAAAAGGAAGTGTTCCCATGGCTGTGGATTCTCTGATCTTACAGACAGCACAGGCGATGGATCTCTCACTTCCCAGCTGCCTCAGTAGGACTGCAGAAGGCAAGTTCACACTTCTGAATCAAAACAATGAGTTTCTCACCTCCAATCACACACTTGCTGCGCTAATATGGTCTTTCCACTTGTTCGCTGCTAGGCAGATATTGTTACCTGAAAATCTGAGTTTCTAAGCCTTTGCTTGCCAGTCTCAGAGGGATATTAGAACCAGGATTGTTAGGTGAAAATATGGAACCTTCAGTTCTGCTGACCTTTCTCTGAGTCAATGGAATGACACCATTTCTGAGGACTGGAGATTGCATCTATAGCCTGGAAATACAGAAACGAATAGGTTCTCTCATGGGCTTTCTCCTTAACCAAAGTCAGGTCACCTTCAGCTACTTTATTTACCTGCACCTGCTTGAGAAAACAATGGGAATGAGATCTACCTGCCTCTGCAATGCACTCCAAAGGGATAAGGGGTGCTCCTATCTAAGGCTGTTTATTCTGGCTTTAGTACTGTTTCCTTCAAAAAAAAAAAAATAAGATTTTCGACTTTTTATCTACAATCTTAATGCACAAGGCCTGAAAATCTGACAATCAGAGAAATTTAAACACTCCCAGTTCTTATAATCATGCACAGTTCCCAACCAGGCTAATATCCTTGCAGCCATTGCAGCTCATTACACACAGCTACAACACCAAAAACATAATTTAATTAGAAGAACTAACCGTGAGCAGAGGCTCGGCGTTGTCCTTTGAATAGGAAACATGCAAGGCTGAGTTACTGTCATGTTTCACATACACAGCTGCTGCTATCTGAGATGCTGTAGGACGTTAAAGGGTATATTCTCCCATCAATATGTATAACTTAATAACGTTAATAATAGAAACACATACAGTGATAGGACACTAGAAGTCTATCAAACAGAATTGGAGCTGTAATCTAACATTTGATAAGTCCTTCTCTAGCTGGACTTGTTAAAAGCACTGTTAGAAGCTGCATCTTCAGCTCTGACCTGTCATAGAACTGCAGCAGTGGCTTCCTTCCCTGGACAGGAAAGAGCCCACCAATGGGAACACAGCATGGAATTAGATGAGCACAATACACTGGGGTGAAAGTGGCATTATATAAATAGAAGCAGATTGATCTTAATAATATCATTAGAAGACAAAGCTTCGGTGTTATATGCTTGCTGCAGAAAGTATAAAGAAGGGACGTATTTTAAAACTTGAGCTGCACCAGTGTTAATAGAAAGTGTTGGTGTGGCACAACAGACAAAACGTTACACTAAAAATACTTCCATTCTTCAGCAATACTTTGCTCTGGAACTGCAGCTA
>PPHD01021278.1:0-13311 GCA_002909625.1 Bambusicola thoracicus | reverse complement strand
GTCCAGTGTTTCTTATACATATACTGAGTAAGCAGAGAAGCCTTCATTTCTACCTATTAATTTGATCTTCTTTTCAAGGAAGTAGTACAACTTCTCTGACAGAGTTACTTTAGTTAGTAATATATATATTTTTTCTTTTTCAAGAAAGCTTGGAACATTCTTAATCCTGTAATTGAACTGATCAGGCAAATACAGATAGAAATGAAAAATCTCTAGATAAGGCTATTAGCTACTAGGATAGTAAAATAAGAGGGCTCCAATATTCCATTATGGAAGTTTATTATTTTGCTTACCAGTGAATGTTTCACTTGTAGTAACTTTCCATACATCTTTGTACCCTTTTCACATCCTTTTGCTTGGTATTAGACTGCTCATATCCTCTCACAAGACTCCTATTCATTTCTTAGTCTCAGGGACAGGTATTGACCATCTGCATAGTGTTTTGGGATCTACTGATGGAAAGGTATACTGAAGAGGTACACTGTATTTTTATGAAATATTCTGCCCTTGAAAGCAGCTTCATAAGATGTCCAGTTATACTGGTTGTTAACATCTCATAGAATTAAAAAATCACCAAGGTTGGAAAAGACCTTCAAGATCATCCAGTCCAACCATCCACCTACCACAGGTATCTCCCCACTAAACCATGTCCCTCAGTACGACATCTAAATGTGTCTTGAACACATTTAGTTTTCTGTAGTTAGCAACTTAAGCAGGGTGGCTTCCACATTGCAAAACTTACTGTATTTGGTTTTATTTTGTTTTTACTTTCACTTGGATATTATTGTGAAGATCTGATTCATCCAAATTCTGTAGTTTCTGGCAGGTTCTGAGTTCAGCTGCCAGGAATTATAGCTCTGGTTCCTGCCAGGACTTCTCCAGTAGACAGTGTCCTCATTAGTCGGATCTCCGGGCTCTCTCAGTGCAGCGATGCTTAGCTATTTCTATCCCCAGGCGACTCTAAATACGTTAAACAAAGTTATTTTATACAAGTGATTGGCCAGACGCTTGATACTGGCAGGTTTTTTTCCAACTCCGCTTCTTGAGATTTATGATTTCAGTATGAGATTATCAATAGCATTATCTCCCTAGGTTTTTTTTTTCCATTGTCTCCAGTTAGTGGCCCTGAGGAGCCCTGAGGAGCAATGGTTTACTCACTATTTTGTTTTTTAATGATAATAGTCATTAAACACTTTTTGGAAACTTGATGTTTTCTCTGGAAGACTGTGGCAAGAAGGCAGAAGTCAAAGGAATGTTTCTTTTGTTTTAAAACAGTTGGTGTCAGCTGGTGCACTCCATGCTTTCAGTTTCATTTCAAAAGTTTGAGAAATGATAAACTTCATCAGTTCCAAGGTGAGATTTTTCTGGAACAAACTTAAATCCGCCTTTCAGACTATTACACAGAAGAATTTGAGGTTATTATCAGACGTACAACTGAAGAAATTGGCAGTTTCCCACCCACACACAGAACTTCATTATAGTCACTTACTTTCATTGCTGTTGTTTTTCCAACTTCTTCCTAGAGCTCTCTTTTGTTGTAAACCACGGATTAGATGTTGTGTCTGCTGGACTTTGGAAGTGTATCTATAACTACCCCTTCTGGGCCCACTGCAAACTTAATACATTTTTTAAAATACACAGAAGATGACCCAGTCATCTGGATATACCTCAGTAGCATCTCATTAGCATTTTTTTTCTGTATTTACGTTGACCTGACTTTATCATCTGGATTCCACTTTTTGTTCTTAATAGCTTTTTTTTTTCTTTAAGAGGAGGGTTTTTTATTTTTGGGGGGCGGCTGGGAGACTTGGCTTTTTTCAGTGTGTATTACAGCATTCACTTTTTTTTGTTTGTTTAGGGTCAAATCCTTGGCCATGTTCATGGACCATCAAGAGGCACAGAAATAAGAGGTTTGTGCCATTTCTGCATACTGTTGAGTGCCAGGGGGGCTGTAGGCGCCTGCTCCATGCTAAGTTCCTGTGCCAGCAGACACCTTACAAATTAGTTTTATCATTTACGATGGTTACTCAAGCAATCAGGCAGGGACCTGTGATTAACATGGTTTGGAACTCTCTGGAAATTCTCTTTGAGATGTATATGAAGGATTGTCATGAAGAACCCTCTCTTTCTTTTCCTGCCTTTGTCTTCCTCAACTGTATACTCTCTGCTGTTTTACCCTGATGTGTTGGATGGTGAGGATGGATGAGAACATGTGTTTTTCTTATTGCACATGTAATACTAGATGCTTACAAATCGGAGGATGTGTAGTGACTTGTGCACTCATTTTCCTGACCAAAACCTGGTCAGTTTTATACAGTCATCATTATGAGTCTTGGTAGGCAGTCTTCACATATATTTTTCTGCTATTTTATATATAACAGCATGCGTTGTGTAAGTATAGGCTTATTTTCTGTAACGTTTTGGCAATGAAGGATTTGGTGTGGCTTTGGGAAGTACTATCATCTCAGTAGTGATACTGAATGTTTTGTTGTGTGAACCAACCAAACTGCTAAATCCTACCTTTCCTCCTAACGGTATTAATCTGTCATGGGTAGTTTGAAATATTGGTTTCCCGTTTGAAATATGGGAAGAGAGAGGTTGAATTTTATGTACGTAGTAGAAAACTGATTTTAAAAAAGTTGAGAATAGCAAGCTCAAAATTTGGGCTCAAAATTGGAATAGTAAGCATGACACTAATAATGCTAAGCGTAACTACCTTGTATATCCATGGAAGAAAGTACTTTACAAAGTGCTGGGGAAAACTTCTCAGTCCAACTTAGTTTTACCCACATACTAGATAATAAGAAAAGCAAATTTCCTGTATTTCTTCACGCTGAGTAAAAGCTTTCTCCAAACAGAGATAATAAGCCCTTTTCTGGGCTCCTACAAGCAGTACCTGAAAGCTGGTAGAGCAGTGGGGATAGGAAAGGGGGAAAAAAAAAGTTTTATTTTCTTTTTAAGTGAAAAATTGTTCTGTACTTTGTGCATATTTATCCTCATAGCATTTCAGTGGTTACAAAAAAATATCTGTAGCTTTTTGTGTTTTGTAATAATGTTCTGTGTTCACTTTTTCTTTCTGCTCATAGAAGAAACAATTTCAATATTCAAAACTGAATGTTGTCAGTTGAGTTAAACAGTACTTCTTGGTTTCTTCCAATGCCAGCATTGTAGGTTTTTGGACTGGTGGTTCAGTTAAGTATTCCTTTATATTGGTAGTGTGATGACTCATGACTTCATTCAGACTGTAGCACCTGGAAGGTGTTCTTTTTGTCCTACTGAAGAGACATTTACGCAAGCCTGATTCGACACCATTAAAAGTTTTTCTGTTGGTCTCAGATGAACAAGATGCAGCTACAGTTATGCCTGAGATCTGTCCCTCCCTTTGATTAAGCTGTGGAGCAGAACAGTGTGGGCTGCCTTTAGGAAACTGACTGCAAAGTTGTTTTGGAAAGTGTCTGTGGCCCTGGCTGCTTAGGTTCTTTGCTGTGTGCTTCACAGCTTCTTAAGTAGGAATTTTCAGTTAGAGATAACTTGGGTCAGTTGCTGTGCATTCACAATGCGTTAGTTTAATAACTTTTTATTGTAGATAATGAAAAAAAAATCTCCTTGAAAGTACTTTCGCAGGTTTTCAAGGATTAAGTAAAAAGCACACATTAATAATGATGTATCTAGTGTTTATTTATTTATCTATTATGGGCTTTAAAGTTCCTTTAAGGTTTGGAAAGCCAAATTCTCCTATCTCGTTGTCTAAAAAAATAAATAAATAAAAAAATCAGTGCTGACACATATAAGGAAAATACTTATAGTACCGCATTTGGAGGGCCTGCTTCTGCTTTTTCATTTTTTTTTTTTTTAGTCAGCATGAATAAATAAAATAATGAATGTGAGACAGATCTATCTAAAACCCATTAGTGGGATGTGCCTTGAACTCAAGTCTTCCTGTATAATGATAAAATGATCTCTGTTTATTTCTATACAGTAGTGATTTTAAATACTTTGAAGCACAAGTTGTTGCTTTAAAGTGACAATATTTGAATGTGAACCGTGTGTAATTAGGAAAAACTTGAAATAATTATTAAAAAAAAAAATAAAAAGGGCAAAGGAATTCTGAGGAAACATTACTACTTCAGCAACCTCCAGAAACAACATACTTTAAATAGTTAACTATCACTACAACAGTAGCTTGGACTGATTTAATAGCAAAATGAAGCAACTAAAATGAATCTTATATTTTTACATTATTTCTTGTGAAGTACTTTTCTTTCATTCTTAAGATCTTCCAAGTGTTTTAGAGCTACAATGGTAATTAAATCCCTCTTATTAACATGCCAGTTCACTTTGTAAGGTGATCCTTGAAAATTTGGGATTAAGAGAAATGGTTCTTTCAGAGTTACTTCCTCATGCTTTATCGCAGCTTTATCAACATGAAGAGATAGGAGATAACAGCTCCAATGCTGATTCCATCACTTTCCATGATCCCAAAAGAGGTGGTAGTGGTAAGAGGTAGTAATCGACCTAGCCTGTGGATATAAAGGATACAGCACCAATCAATTAATAGTAGCAGCAATTAGAGGCAATAGAAAAGTGATTTGAGGTGAGAAAAATCAGGAATGAAACCACAGATGTGGTTTAGGGATAATTACAGGCTTAACAGAGTAGCATCAATAGCATCACCACAGCATCAATAATGCTATGGCAGTGAAAATAATTCTGCATTCCAAGCCTATCAGCATGATAGCAATAAAGAGACTTACGACAGCCTGTGCTTATCAATACTGTACTTCTGACAAGTTACATATGTATATATGTACTCAAAAAATTATCAGAGCTGAATGCATCAAACAGACCCCACGGGTGGGGGTTGGTCTTCAGTGAGGCGTCCACCCCAGGCCTGGGCCCAGAAGGGCACCTGGAGCAAATCAGGACTTCCATAATGGAGACAATGGTACCACGTTGGTAGCAGCCTTCTGGAAACTTCTGTCCTTCCTCAGGCAGCCAACAGATGGTTCTCCTGCTTCCCTTTGTTCTCTGTAGGAGAGTTTTGTTATGCACATCGACTCACACTTTCTGAGGCGAGAAGTGGTCCTCAGTTTCTCCTTTTGTCTTTATCGCTGCCATTCCCTGTAGCCCCACACGAGCTGCTTCAGCCCCACCCCGTGGCCGAAGCCCCGCGCGCAGCGCTGCCCAAGCGGGCCTCAGCCGGCGGCCATTTCCCCCCGCGCTGCTCGGCGGCCATTTTGTGTCCGATCTGCGCCTCATGGCGGGCTCAGCTCCTTCACTGCTGCTACCACTCCTCAACTTCTAATGAGCTGCTTTATGCTGTAGTATTCTCTCCTCACATGCAAACGCTTACTAGATCATCAAGACATACTGTCAAGTTTGATTCTGATATCATTTTTCCAGTACCAGGTTTTTGCATCGGTGTTTTGTACAGGTGGGTGCTGTGTTGCAATAGGTCTGAGTGAAAACACATACAAACGTTTAACAGCCCACCAGGGCCTGGGGGCACTTATGGCTATTTTGTGCCGCCGTAAGACTTATCTCTTACAAAGCTGCTTGATTTCTGTGGCTTGGCTTAACCTCAGTGCAGGAGGTCTGGATTCAGCTTCTGAATCTCACCTCGACCTTGAGCAGCAATGTTTAAAAACAAAACAGCAAAACAAAGTAGGTGTGAACACGATTAATGGCTGACAAAAATCCTGCAGTGTGCCTTGCTTCAGTTGTCTGTGGTACAGAAAGGAAGAGAGACATTTTCTTTTAAATATTTTTGCTTTACATGCCTTACATGTTTGGGAAGGCAAAGTTGGTTGACTTCAGGATTTACCTCAGTAAGTCCTATGTGCAGTGTGCAGCAAGCTTCATGCTGCAATGATGATGTTTTCCATAGTTAAATGATGCTGTCCCTTTTCTTTCTTTTCCCCAAATATGAAATATTGAATAAGAAGGTAGAAAGCTCTAGTGCTATTTTTGCTCAACCAGAAGACTTATCTGAAGGGCATGTTCTGTCACTTTTCACATTTGGAGCATCTGTTGGAAAAAAATATGTATATATCTATGATTGCACATAAATATATACTGATAAGTATGAAGCGTGTTTTCCCCTGTAATCATTTTTATTTCAAAGCATTCAAGAATGAATTACAAAGTAGGAACAAATGTGTTCAATTCATCTTTAAAAAAATGACTTAAATTATACGCATCCGAAGAAGATCGTTTCTGAGTGATGAGCTGCAATACAGACAGCTGTCATTGGTTTGGTTTTAAATTTATTTTCATAGTGTTGCAGCAGTAAATTTATCCTGGAGAAAATACCCTCGCTGTGTGGGCTGTCAGGCTGAGGCTGAGGAGGCGGCTCCATTTCAGTGACCTCTTTATTCTCCGTTCCTTCTGCAGCTCTCTGCAGTGGCCAGATTTCTTGCCTCAGGCCAGAGGTGCCATTTATCCTGCTCTTCGCAAATAGTTGTCATCTTTTTGTGCTGGAGGCCTACTCTTCTCTGGCAGGCTTCTCCTCACTGCAGAACTGCTTGGCAGAAGCCACGTCCCTGGCTGTCCCATGGAGATGTCCCCTCACCTTTGTTGTGGAGGCGATGCACAGGGGTGGTTTGGCTCTTGGTGGCCAGATAGTTGTTGTAGAAGTAGTGCTTCTTTGGATTAAAAACAAACAAAATTGATCAATTTAATTTCAAAAATAATACATTGGCCACGAGTGAAGTGTAGAGCTTCGTTCTTCACTATGTGAAGAGAGGTGTTTTGTTCTCTCCGACAAGGGAGAAGTTGGAAATTTCACTGCTTCCCATTTTTCCGAATGATTTTCTTTTAGCATAGCTTTGATGAGACTGTTGTGTTGGGGGCAATATTTTGATGTTTTCAAAATATAAACGGAGCTGCAGAACAACACTAAAACGCTTTGTATTGAGCTATGCTTTCCCCCTCAGGTGTGTTTTCACTGGCAGTCAGAGCAGCGTATTCAGATGATCTAATTTCCACATGAGTAAACTACTTTTCCAGTAATATATTCAGGCCTGCAACTCCCCTGCATGTAATTCAACTAATATGTTGTATAACTAAAGAAGTGAATGGAGTTCTTTAATGGAAGTACTCTTACTCCTGTGAGACCCAACCCACGCAAAAGGAAAAGAATGAAAGGTGTTGGAAGACAGAAGGATGCTCTTCAGTGTTTTGTTAAGTTCTGCAATAATGAAATGCTTTAATTCTTTTTATGGGTAGTCGTTTCTAGTACAAAGTAAAAGCAGATAAAATTTGAATTTTAAGAATGATTGGATGGATATTACAGAGTTCATTTTCTGTCAGAAGACTCAGTCTGATGGGAAGGTTGCTAATAGCTCTCTTAAGAGCGAATCTGGATTGGGCTCAACTATTCCATATGTGCTTCGGTTTAAATTTTGCCAAATCAATTTTGTGGGTTTTTTTTGTTTGTTTTGTTTTTAATTTATTGTTTCAAAAAGCAAATACCTCAGTTATACAGGAATTCTACGTAATAGCAAAAAGATATAAACAACAGGCTGTTGGCGAGCCTTGTACAAGCTGTCTGGATAAGTGAATGAAGAACAAATTATTTTTACCGATTATTTTAGAGATGACAGCATCCTACCTATCAGTAATGGACTGCCTCCCCAAAATTTGTTTATGTTCTAATGAAACAAACTCAAAATAGTAATTAGTAAATTATGAAGCTGTTTTTTCATCATTTTAATCTGTGTAATTTTGTTTTCAGTTAGACACTCCCTGCTTATTTGGGGTTGTTCTGTTCCGCTTGAGATAGTCATCCTATAATATCTAATTCAATGCAGTGATCAATTCAATCGCAGATTAGTGTAGCATTCAGCAGTAAGAATAAATATCCCCCAAGCTGCACATACCCCAAACAGTTTTTTAATTCTAATACAGATCAGACTGAATGTTATACAAATTTGCATGACTTGTTTGACCACGAGACTGCAAACCAAGATAATGAGATCTAAACACCAGGATTTAAACCCCAGCACAAATAACATGTTTCTAAATGCTGTAAGACTGGCTTACTTTAACATATGCAATTCTTTCAAATTTTACAACTTCAATCCCTGATAAATGGGAATTAAAAATATGAATAGGGCTCTTCATAATAGAAAGCATGCTTCATTTACTGTACTGGGTTAAGTCTTTTGGAAGTGATTGCTTTCTCACTGGAACACTGTGCTCAGCACTCTTATGGCTCAGGCATCTGTCACTCAAACAGATGTCACCCCATCAACTAGAAAATAGAACTCTCTTTTTCCATTTTGTGTGGCTTAGTGAAGTTTTCAGGTTGAAGTACTTGGTGACATTTGTTTAAGTGACAGATGTTCATGTCTAATAGCCCTCAGTGGGGAGATGACCTTGTTTTCTTAGTGAGAGTTCTGCATCAAGTACTGTAATTATATATATGTGGAAAATAGATGCCTTTATGAAGCTATAAATTCATATGGAAGTTTTTACACTTGAAATTGCTGTGTGTGTGTAATGGAGGGGCTTGGAAAAAGATAGCAAGCTTTCAGGTCTTACTGCTAACCTGGCCTCAGCAGACAAGATTAACACAATGAAGTCTAGGTTTAAAAAAACAACTGTGGAGGAGGAGCGCTGTCACTCACTGGTATCACAGGCCCAAGGCTCAGATAAGTCTGTTCCTTTCTCCTGGACAATCTGGATTTTATCTGCCTTGTCTGGAGGATTCAGTTGTTGAGGAATACCAAGCCTATTTCTCTCCTCTCTGATGTGCTCCCTTGTGCCACTTGTATTGGAACTGCTCCTTTGGGCTTACTGCTGTCTCCTTTCTTCCTTAAAAGATACAAAGGTCTGCATTCATTTGGATGCAAATCAGTCTAATCTAGTCAACGTGGGTCTTTGGCTCTCGATTTCTCTGATTAAATCATGGTTAGAGGGAATCCTCAGTGACACTATGCTAATGTCTGCAGGAAGGGCTTTTATTGACAGTGTTGTCTACGTAGAAAAAAGAAAGACAATTTTTAATTTATAAAGAAGGAGGGCAAGTGTTTCTCTAGCAATATGCTTATGGTTATGCAAATATGTACAAAATATGGTAGCAGTGTCTTCAATACTAACGTTGCAACTTAAGATGGCTAAAAATTAAAACCAAGATTTAAGCATCTGTGTTTGGGTCTGCAAATAACCAGTGGTCCAGCAAGCTGGAATTAACTGGAATTACCTGAGATAGGAGGTGGGTTAATATATTTGCATTAAACACTATAGTGGTGCCACTTAGAGTCTGTATAATACTCTATCCATACCCAATTTACATTGTGTGCAGCAGTTGGGCCCTACAGATATTAAGGGAAGGATGAGAAGAGAATGTAGTGGAGTTATTGAACAGCATCTTTCCAAAATGGTGATTTATCAGAAGTTTTGTATTAATGTACATCTTCTGTGCTGCTGATTTCTGCGTATGCATTGTTTAAACATGGGGAAATGACCAATTTGTTGTTTCTAGCACAGCTGCTCTTCTAGCGTTTCCTCATATTTGATTACTGTAATAACTTTTCTGTGTAAAATACTGTCGTAACTTAAATCCTCTTTCACTTAGTGACAGGAGTCACTGAAACAGGCTTCACAAAGTACGCGATCTGATGCTTTCACTTTATATCTTTGTTCCAATATTTTTTGTACTTTTGTTTTTGTCTCTGCTTACTTCAAGTCTAGGTTAGAAGCCTTGAAGCATTAGAACTTTCTCATGTGAATATTTTGTCTGCGTATGTATGTATGTCACATTAGCAAGTCAGTTACCATAAGCAGAATTTCATCCTTCTTTTAATAAATATTTTAGAGGTGTCCCAGCTTAGTTTGGGTTCTTCTGTCGATCGTATGGAAGTTGAGCACTGAGTCCAGCAGAGTCTGCTTACGAACAAGAGGAAGATTATGCACTCTTCACAGTCTTGGGCTCTTCACTGATGGTGGTAGAGATCTGTAAAGGTAGTTTATTTAGCTATGTAGTTCTAATTGTTAAAATCCTCTTGTTCCACCGTATAAGGCTGTAGTGTTTTTTTCCTAGCACTTGCTTTTTTCTGGCAATGAGAATACATCTCACAACTGCTCATTAGCTTGAGGATGTAAGCTCTCTTCTGGTATTGTAGAATTTACCCCACTCTGTAAGGGTAAAAAAAAACAAAAACAACCCACCAAAAAGCAAAGTTGTGAACAAGGTGGCAAAATAAGTGATGGCAAACATCTGTGCGCTTGTTGAGAACATTTATGAAGTTCTGCTGTTCAGGTTTCCGTAGAGGGCTGTAAAATCTTACTTAGCAAAGTCTTTATTTCATCAAAACCCACATTATTAAAACTGGTCTGAAAAGCTGACACAACAGATTTGAAAGATGCAGACTTTCAATTCCTTGCATTTCTTTTCCTACAATGTGTTTCAGCGCAATGAAAGCATGAGAAAAGTAAAACATATGAAGTGAATTCAGTGCTTTTTAGAGGTGTTTTAGTCCAAATTTATTTTGATGGATTCTCATTCCTGTTAGAGAGGAATCTGCATTTGGCAAGGGCAGTATCTTAATGAGTTTTATCAATTATAGGAAAATATCTCAAGTTAATGATTTCCATGCTTTTTACTGCTGGGGGACTGTGGCAAATTCTGTTCCAGTCCTTGCTCTGAACCACCTCTGTCTGAAGTGGCTTTGCTTATGTCTGGATCATGGACAGCTTTGGTATTTGGTGAAGTCTGCCTTAAGTTGGTATCTAGTGCTTCTGATTTATTTATGTTGTTTCTCCTCATGCTTTTACCAAAGTTTAACTAGCCATTACTAGATATATGTGTCTTGTGATTAATGGTATCTAGTAAGTAGATTGATATCATATACTGTGGGGAAATAAGTTACATGGCTTGTATAATGCTGGGGGTTGGAGCCCACCTGGATCCTCTGTCCTGCCACTTCGTTGTTCTTACAGCGTTGTTATGCGGAGCTAGAGGCTGCAGATGGGCACGTGCATCTTGGCTGTGAAGGCTGATCCAGTGGGGAATGGAGGGTAAACACTTAGGAAATTCAGGTGCAACAATGGGGAGAGTCGTGCAACTTCCCAGTAGTTCCCCCGCTGACTGCAGGTTGTCAGTACATCAGGTGTCAGGTCCAGCAAAAGCTGAATGCGCTTATCAGCCACGTGGTCGTTTTTGGGACTATGTAAATGTATCCCATTCTTTCCTGTGAGCACAGTGTCTATCCCAGTGCCCCCAGACTTGATTCATAGTGAGAGAATCCCTGGCATAGTTTTGCAAATCTAGTTTGCCTGTGCTTACCTATGCAACCTCCTTATTTTCCATCTGTTGCTTCTTTTCCTTTTTGTAAAATATTTTTTTAATGATTTCTTCACTTCCCCAACAATTTAAACTGAAGTTTCTTATCAGCCCATTTACTATTCCCTGTCATTTTAGGATACAGTGCTGCCTCTGACATCTTCTGTTATGTTAAATACATGTTTAGTAACGAAGGGAAGGGCAGAATTGTGAAGCCCCAGAAAGAGTGAATATAAACAGTAAATTTTGACTTGACTCTGATCAATAACCGGTCAACCTTGTGTTTCTTAGTATTTCTTTCGGATTTCACACATTTAAATAGAAAGGAACGTCTAGATCTTATGATATTCTAAGGTATTTGCAAGCTGGTTTTCGAGGCATGTGGCTGTGTGGGGCTCAGAGAACTTGCAGTGCTGGTCAGCTTCTGGGAATGTAAAGTACCGCCGTTTAAATGCTGATAGGAGTGATAGTGAGATAGCTCACAGAAAGAGGATAAACACTGAATATGTGTCTTGGAGGTTTCATAGTGGTTTTTGGTTTTTCTTAATAAAGCATTTGCTTGAAATATTTGAATATATGGTTTTTCAGGTTGACTTTTGGTTATTTACTGTAAATATGGGGAAACTGTAAGCGTGTAGGAAAGTCTAATGAATTGGATATACTTAGAAATATATCAGAGTATTGTAGAGTGTAACAGTATATGCCAAAGCATACCATGCATTTGTCAGGCAAAACAAGGACTAATGACTGAAATGATTCTGCTTGTAAGAAAGGGCAGTTAGTACCCCATTGTAATTACCCCGGGTGAACAGTTCTGATTTCTTAAGAATAAACCAGGAAATGTCATATATATCATAGCAAAATGACACTAATGTAAGTAACAGAAGTTTCATACAGTTTATTGCCGGAGAAAGTACTGGTGGCTTTCTTTTCAGATAGCTTGTTTGCACTCTTGCACTCCTGCCACTGCTCCTCTTTAATATAAAGGACAGGGAATCCATCTGAAAGGATGGCAGGCTTTTCCCCAATGTCTTGTACCTATCAATGGACAAAAAGATGGGGTATTATTTTTTGTTCCTGTAACGTGACTCAATTGCTGAGCTCCCTCCTGGCTGCTCATCGGCATCGTAGCTGCAAAAGTGAAGTTGTGTGTGTCCATCAATGGCCACGGGTGGGTCTTAGGAAGGGGGAAGGCTTCTTTGCTGGCATTTAAGAATTGAAATTCAAAAATAAAAGTTCTCATGGCCTTAGTTTCTCAAAATGGATCTCTTTCCATCAAATATTTGTATCTGGGTGATTTTCAAATATTTGTATATGGATTATTTTCAAGTATTACTTCACGTCTTTTGGGAAGATGCCATTTGCTCACTGTCATTTTTCATTTCTTCGTATTTTCTCGTGATAGAGTTTGACTTGTCCAATTTGCCTCCCCTCCCCCAGCTATTACCAGCTGTGAAAAGTAATTTTTTCAGCAGCCCTCTGTGGCTTTTGGCAGACCTTTTGTACACTCAGTATGTACAGGGTCCTGAGGGGATTGCTTCTACATCTGTCATGGGACTGTGCTTCTCGTGACGTATGTGAGTATTTATCTGTCGGGGCTTTTTGGGTTTTGAGTAGCAAACCTTCCAGACTTGTGGTTTTCTCAAGATGTGTTTGGGTCTTTAGCAGCGTCAAAGGGACGCAGAGAGGGCTGCTTTGTGGCTCAGCCCAGCAAAGCCCTCTGCACGCGGTTCCAAAGTTGCTGGTCCCAGCTGCTTCAGTGCATCAGCTCCTGCTCCAGCCATTGAAACCAGTTGTTTGAAAATGATGTAATGTAAAACAGAAACGTAGGCTACAAAGAGCGGGGTGTCTTATTTAGCTTTCTGTTATGTTGCTTTCGAGACAGAGTTTTCTCATGCGTGAACACCTCTGGTGGTGTTGATCAGGTGGGGTGGATCCCCCACAGAAGAAGCAAGGCAAAAAACAAAGTTCTTGCCTTGTTGCTGTCACTGAATGCCATCCCTTTTTCTGAAGTGCTCTTGGAA
>PPHD01021277.1:0-13311 GCA_002909625.1 Bambusicola thoracicus | reverse complement strand
CGGAAGGCCTGCATGCTGACGGACTTCCCTGAACCTGCTACCTAAGACCTGCTGCTTCCTCTGTGGCCTCTTCCTGGACCTACCTGGTACCTGCACTTTCTCGTGGCCTAAGACCGGCCTCGCTGCTCCTGCCCTTTGGCCTCGGACCATCGGAACGGCGTGCAATGGGAATATGACCGGATCTGTGGTGACTATCTCCGCTTAATGCAAATTCTTGCTTCTTCCTATCTTTTCTATCACCCTTCCCCATCACCCTAATCAGTAAGAGTGTCCATCCTCCCCTTTCCCCATCTCCCTTATTAATATTTGTAATAAACTGGTCGGACCAACATCTGGACCGTTGCTTCTTAGTCTCACGCCAAGTGTATATACATCAAAGAACCTCTTCTCCCTCCTATAAATTGGAGCGAGACAACTGTCTGCAATGAACTGATTCAAAAGGTAATTCACAAAGTAAAGGAAAGCTCAATAAAAGGATTGCTAGGAAATTTACTCTTGAACCTCAGTGCAGGTCCACCTTTAATTTAGTCATGAAGCATACCTGTACCTAAAGCTGGGTGGGAAAGGGAGGGTATAGTAAGCATTAAGCGCTTCTTTGCTGGTTCCTGCCAGCCAGCTCTTCCTGTCTGCTTTTTCCCAGCCCTGAAAATCCTGGAAGAATTCAAGAATAGAGCTTAACTGCTTGGCCCAGAACTGGTGTGAAACTAGAGTATGCAACTGTTTGCAGACATTCACTGCCTTGCCGCAGCCCCACTGGGCATCTGCTAGCAGTTCATTCCTAAGACTCCAAAGGTCCCCTTCAGTGATACATGAATATATATATATATATATCTTCTGCTTACCATATAAGCTTTTGATTCCTGCTTCAACATCTTCCTTTATTGTCTGCTGACACATTACTACACCTATCCTGGTCTTTGCACATCCCAAGGGCCACTTGGCTACAGAGCCAGGGCTGTTGATACAGACACCCTCCTCCTGTTCTCACAACTTTCTCTCTGTCTCTTCTGTTTGCTGCTTGATGCACCATCCTGGCAGCATGCCAGTATAATGAGTGGCAAGGGAGGGAGAGGCGGCTTCCCGCTCAATTAGCATTGAAAGTGGTCCCCAGTAGGTTGGAGAAACCATGGTAAAACATTATTAGATCCAAGTCCCCATATGTTTCTAAATCTGTATTACAGATAGAAACAATTCAGGAGTAGAGGGGTAGTAAATGAGGGGTAAGTATATAAGTGTAATGCAAAATGCTTGACAGGTATGTAGGAGTTTGTCAGTGTTAGCTGCCTCTCAGAAGACTTCCTCAGCATCATCCTCCGTAAAGGCATATGATCTGCTCACCCAAAGATAGCAAAAGCGGTGCTACAATTATAGCAGTTGGACTAGAAATGGAGAGAGTACAATTAGCTTCCTCAACGGGCTGAAAGAGTACAGTCTCTGTTCTACATCTCAATACAGCCTGCTCACTTTCCACCTTCCCCAGATCCCCACCCCACAGAGCTTCTGGTTGTGCACGTGGAGACTGCACACCACTGACCTCTTCTGCATGTTTTCTTTGCCTCTGTTTACTTAAACCATTCACAGACAAAATTGGAGAGGGCATAATATGCAGGCAGGTAGAATTTAAAGTGAGTATAACTCCATTTCATAGTTAGACTTGGCCAGAAAGCCGATTTCACATGCCAGGATGGTATTTCATAAAGCAGATTTCATGTGCCAGGACGGTATTTCATACATTAAAAAAAATACAACACTGAGGCAAAGGACTTTTTAACTTCTTCTCATGAATATCATTAGGAAGAACATGTTGTAATATTTTGAAACATTTTAAAATTATTTCAGTTTTTTTTTTTTTTACATTTAAAAACAAAATTGTAGTAAAAACCAAAATCATTTGAAAGTGAGGAATGTATTAATTTAAAAAGATTAAAAACAGGAGCTCTAACACTTCAAAATATTTTCTTTTTCCTCTCAGCCAGCCTCCCATATCCTAAAATAAATATCTAAACATTGTTATGACAGCATGAAAGCGTCTGTCAGTGTCTGTCTATCCACCTATCTAACTGCTTACTCGAATCATAAGCTATCTCCTCAAAATAGCAAGAACAAACCAAGATCCAAACTGGCTGTACATCACATCACTAATTTCAAGATAAACTAAAAGCATTTCGCTCAAGTCCAGATATTTTGAATCTCTTGAATATGAATGTGGTTGAGGACTATTCACAGTCTGAAGCTGCAGAGGATTTTATATCACAGAGGAGCACAACGTATTTATAAACCAACAGTGATGAGTTTCACTTACTCTGAGTAATAATGCAATTAAGAGTGCTAATAATGCCCAAGGAGAGTCTTTTCCCTGAAACCATCTTGTCTTCAAGCTTTCTTAATGATTCTTTTGCATATTTGGTTATTATTATCATTCTTGAGTCAGTCTGACAGTCTATCAATATCACTGTATTTCCGTATCAGGAAAGAACACCACTTCACCTTACAACACGTTTATTAAAAGCAGTATTAAGCTGGTAAACCATCACTAATATAAACAGATGTTCATTTCACACCAAGTCCTTTCAAACTGCCATTCAAGCCATCCATCCAGAGCCAGATCTGCACCAGTTTGACACCAGAATGTTTTGAACACATTGTATGCACTTTTCCTCAGAATGGACTAAAACCTCATTGCACATTTTTTTATTATATGCAAATGAGCAGCATCTGATTAGGTCCTGAGGCAGCTTCACCTAGGTGTTCACAGGAATAGCAATGGGAGCTGGGGAGGAATATTTCATAACTGAAGTATATTTTCCCTTGGGGGACACCACCATTTGATTTTGACATTTATTTGTCCTGTGCTGTAAAGGACAAAACTACAATTACACTTTTTTTTTTCTAATGTGCAGTGGGCGCAGTGTCAGAAAAAATTAAATCAAAGGTAGTGTGTTCTCACCAGAAAAGATTTAAAAAAAATAATAAAAAACAAGCTTTAAAACCAAATTTACAGAATGGATTCAAAGTTAAGTCACGCTGCATTATAACAGTCTATTTGATTGAATATGCATATCATAAATGTATTTCTCTAAATATAGCAGAAAGCATGAATTAAGAGATAGCTTTGTACTTTTATTTTTTTCTCAGATTAATCTTCATGCAATTCTTCTTATTATTTTCCTTTTTAAATATTTTTCACTGGCATTTTAAAAATGTAAAATAAATCAATGGCATGAGCTTATTTATATTTTATTTGTTATGATCTTTTTTGTACTTGGAGAAAGCTGATGTAAATTAATCAAATACAAGATTAAATGAAAGGTATGAATCACGACTTTTGCATTTCAATCACATATTAATCTAATTTTAGCATGTATATTATAGCACAGCAAACAATTCTATATTCTTGAATTCTCACATCATGTGATTGAGTTATTCAGATTTTAAAGAAAACATTCTTAAAAATCATCAATACTGCAGACAATTTATGAGCCCCTGTTATATCATCCTGCTCAGTGTTTCACAAAAATACTTTGCATAACCAGCTCCTATGGTTCCTAAATATTTCTAGAATAAAACTGCTAGAGATTTAATAATAAATCAACATTTTATCTTCATATAGGTAATAAGCAACTATTTACAGATATCATCAAAATCTTAGTCCAAATTAAAGTAAAACACATTGATTGCCATGTTCCCTCCTCCTATTGAAATGAAATGCAGTTAAATGTGAACATTTTCTAGGATAAACAGGTCTCTACTACATAAAAAAATAATAGACTGTACCTTGTATCAGTAGTTGAAATAAAAAATAATAATAATTTTACAAAGAAAAAAACAACATAATATTTGGTAAATACATAAAATGTAGCACATATTAAGCAAGGCTTTCACTAACATTTAGGCAAATTTAAACCTGCTTTTTTAGTAAAGTTTTCTGAACCATAAAGTCTATAGAAAGTAGCCACAGTCACTTTACTTTGAATATGCTTTGAAGCTGATGCAACAATAGGAGGAGATAAAACAAAAAACACAATACATGGAAGTTGGGAAATATTTTAAAATTTCATCTGTTGCCAAATCTTACAGTCACTGCTGGCTGATTTAAACAGTGGTGGTGAATCAGCAGGTAAGAGTTATGGTCTAAGTACTAGAACTTTTGATTTTTTTCTTACACTGATCTTAGTTAAACGAAGAGCTGCAGCCTATCATTTTAAGCGCATGGATAACATCACTAAAGAAATAACACTATTGGTATGCTTGAACAACATGCTTACATCGTAAGTTCATTACTCAACCAAGTTGCAAAAAATATGTTAGTATGTACAAATCAAACTACAGTCTGGAGTATGTGTTTTATGTGAAGTGCATGTACAAGAGACATTACAGTCAGGTCATTCCAAGTGGACGCTCTCTGCTTCTAGAAAGGATTCTATGACAGCTGCCATAGACTTTCTACGTAAGGAGAAAGACACCTGATCTTCATATCCACTTACATCTGACCCTTTATATCCACGCTGCTGAAATTGTTATAACTCTAACAGATCTGTGGAACGTTGATTTTGCCAGAAGGCAAATAAATGAAGGTATTTTTGGTTGGATTGGGTCGCTGTTGAATAGATTTGGTAATATATAACCTTTTTTTTTCTCCCCCAGAATATCAAACAACTTTTTGAAAAGCATTAGTTCTTAATATTGTTCTCAGCAATGCAATGGTGTGAAAAGTTTCTTTGCCAGGGGTAGTTCTCAGTATGGAATGAGATGTTACTTGATAGTCTGAAGTACAGTTACCTTCCATTCCAGAGCCTGGCAGATAGGGGGAGCATTTGCGGGGTGTACATTTAGTCTTCAAAATTTTCATAGGGAAAAAAATATATAATCTATTTTTTTTCCATAGCTGTCCTCACATTCTACAGAATTTTTCAAAGTTTCAGATGTATCTCTTCAAAAATTGAAAGCTACGTATTTGTATGATTTTATATGGCAAGTGAGGGGAAAAAAAAAAAAAAAGCTCTACATCTTTGCTCTTTAAAATGCACTGATTTATAATAATATATTATAACATTTAGGATTTTAATACCAGTACTTTAGTGTAATAAAACTTTCAGTGATTCCCTGGCATGTCTTGTTCAGACTTAAGTTCCTCATTTACATATCTGATGTCCCCCAAGAGACAGACAAGCTTCAAGTTAATTATCCATGTGGCTGTAAGAACTCCTGTTTCCTAGGTAGGAATTCTCTAAAAGAAAACTAACAGTTATTAAATATTACTTTGAGTTTCAGAAAGTAATCAAATTGCATTGTAAGAGGCACTAAAGAGATAATTAAATTTAATATTCTTTACAGACTAAATAATATATAAACCATGTACAACTCTTACACAACCCACAGATAAAACAACTGGCAAGAACTTAGAAGAAGCCCAGCTCGGTGTAAGTTCAAGCACTGCAAATGCTCAGAATTAAGACTCTTGAGCAGACTCTATACTTCTCCGTAAGATGAGTAGTTCTTCTGCGTGAAGGCAGAATTGAACCTGTTGTAAGCACTGACACATTTCTAATTGGTTCTGTTGGAGCAAGATTACAGTACTAATAGCTCATATAAATGTGAAGAGAATCATGCTCTTTATAGGAAATACTGAGTGATGAAATACATACTTCTGAAATGAAGTGTAGCTGTAGCAAAGATACAAACACATCTCCTACATCTCACTAAACTGTTATTACAGGGAGGAGCAATTGTGTAGTATATGTTGTCACTTGCGACAAAAGCACCTTTAAAAAATGAGGTGATGTATCACAGAAAAAAAAAAATGAATAACTGGCAAGCATAAGACAGACTTAAAATCCAATTGTTCTACACAATTTCCATTCACATAGCATCTGAGCGCCTTCAGGAGAGTGTTAGACAATGTACCTAATGTATGTCATCAGCGGCTCATTCTCTGTCATCCTCAGCTGCGGCTGGCAACTTACAAGTACAGATATCAGGTGAAATAATTAATCTGAGTATTTTACAATAAATGAACATGTGCATCTATTTCCCAGAGTCTCATGATGACTTGCATGAGAAGCAAATTCACCGACTGTCTCCAAATTATTACATGCATCCTATAATTAAGTTACAATGAATGGATAGAACGTGGATGCTCTTCTCTACACAGAAGACAACAATCTCATTCCACAAAGACCTTGGAGGTCATTCAAGAAACAATTAGATGTCCTGCTATCTACACTAAATAAAAAGGCCGAGGGTAGAGTAGCCTTTCTTCTGTTTCCTGTAGCTTCAGTGCTCATGAATTCAAATGAAACCAAACAATATTAAGGTACAGAGCAACGCACATGGAACACATATGGCTTGTAAAAAGTTGCTATTATTTCTATCTGGCAAAACTGGGCAAGAAGAGTCATGTTTGTCATTTTACAGAAAGGCGTTTATTAACAAATGTCTGTTATTTTAGTTACTCAGCATCAATATACGCAAACTGAAAAGCACTAAATAAAACCACTGTCATTATTCTGCTACGTAAGGATAGATGAGGATACATGTTAATGTGAGCTGTGCACACATTCAGCTAGCTTTAGGGTAAAAAGCCTAAATGTGAGAACAGAAAGAGGTAAGACCTCACTTCTCCATGTCAACCAACAGTCTCTTTTCATATGTAGAAAGCGTATCTGACATTTTCAAGCACTTTTGTATTTAATTAGGCGTTTGATTTATTGTGATAAAGATGGTTAAAACACTAACATTCACAGATCTTGGGAATACAAAATCTTGTACTCCTTAGGCAGGGGATGCTACAGCTGATTTCAAAGAAGATAATAGAATAAATCTTCAAATAGGCAATGCCTACTGTCTATCTGAGATGATCATTTCTGGATGAAATATGAAATAATGTTGACAAACAACTGCAAAGGAAGTCATTTCTTCTAGGTCTCTTCAGTCAAAATGATGGTCACTGAGATACAGACTTTAGAGGATGCTTGTAGAACTGTGAGGAACTGCTTTCTTGAGTCATCTTGTCTAATCTTGGGAAATACTAAGCTGTGAAGCTTTCTATCAATTATTGTATTAAATTGTGCAATGCAAAAACTTAAAGAAAGCATCTTCTAAGATATGAATGGGTCACTGCCATGCAATATTTCACTTTTTCTTTCCTGTCAGTTGTTTTTCTCTTGGCCTCCCTGTTTTTAACAAAACCAAGAAAGAACTGAGGCAATTATCGGCAATAAGGTAGGCTGTGCATTCTGATCTAAACTGTTCCTGGGTGAAGTCTGAAGAACGATGTATGTCACTAGAAGATTCATCACTAGATTTGTCACTAATAGATTTGTCTCTGAAACTATGGTTCATTTTAATGACAATTTTAGAACAGACATACACAAAATACTATAAGGAAGGCGTAATCCTGGACTAGGGAGACAGGTGCTTTGAAAAATCCATTAACACTAATCACTAATCACTAATAAGATAAATGTATAAAGAAAATGTGCTACCAGAAAGCCTTTTATTTTCTACATCCAAGTATTTCTCCTCTCTTAAAATGTAAGTCTACCAGTGAGTTCGTGAAATGAGTCACACTTAGCAGGAACTAAGTACTGATTTAAGTAGAGAAATAAAGAGAAATTCAAAAATTTAGAACTAATAAACATATGTTTTCAGAAATAAATAGAAAAGGCAATTGCTATCTTTGAAGGGAAGATGCAATTAAGAATCTTTTTTTTTTCTTTTTTTCCTCTGGAATCGAGGAGAGCCAAGGGCAGTTGCCACCATCACTCCCATTTTCCAGAATGCAGATGCAGGTGACATGCAAGAGATGGTTGACTTCAAATAGTTGATGTGAAATAATCTGTCTTTCGAATATCATGAAACTGCCTACTTGCTAATGAAGTTTGAAGCTAGATTTTCCCCAACAAGAAAAGCGTGTAATTAACTGCTTTTGGATTCTTGCCACTGTTTTCAGTCCATGCAGTAGTTATGTCACATTAGGAAAGTGAAGCTAAGCAAAGCTCCCTATGTCATTCATCCTATTTATGGCAGTCTTGATCCTATAGTGAAATGAATTCAGACATAGGCAGAAAACATTCTTGGATCTACAGTTAAATCACTGGTATGGAAGCTACTGATTAGTAAGCAGTAGATTCATTTCTGTTCCCTTAAATCATTTCCCAGATGAGTTAAAAACAGGCTGAATGTCATCTCATCATCCACTGCAAAAGTATCTGAATTCATATCATGACATTATTTTTTTGTTTGCCACCTATTTAGTTTGTTTGCTGCGAAGTACCCAACTTCACTGTTTTTTGCTTAAGGAGAACACAGATGTCCTATGTTGCATTTAAATTTACACAAGCGTTAGCACAGAATTTCACACACTTCATTGTAGCATGTGAGATTACTTGGGCACTATGCTAATAAGGCTCAGAATATATCCTTGTCTCCACCCCATAGCACAGAGAGGGGTGATCAATCAAAAAGGTGCTCAGAGTCAGACAAAATGGCCGTATGGTGCTTCAGTGTTCAAATTATATATGTTCTTTAAAAAATTGAATGCTAGATAATGATTTGCCACACTGCTATACTACAGGTAAGTTCAAAAGCAGTCATTGTCAGTATGCTGATTGATGTAAAGCTTTCAGTCTCTGGGGGGAAGAGTATAGCACTTCCTACTGCTTGATCCATAAAGCAGCATTTACTGCAGCCCACCTTCCTGGTCTGTGCTGCATAATACTTTGCCAGATTATGGGAGTTAGGGAATTAAAAGGAAAAGAAAAGAATGGATGAAAAAGCCGTGACCCCCTCCTCCACAGGTGAAATATTTGAGTTCCTGCCTCAGGGTATTGGAAGTAGGCACTAATTGCCTCCACTCACTTTCACCTAAATATTACCTACTTCTGGGATCAACCAACTTAGAATTTAATTGAAATTTTTTTCATTTAATTTTTGCGCCTTGTGATGACTAGCTGGGACTGGAAGCATTCAGTATCACAGCTACAGTGTAGAAAGGGAGAATAGCACCCCGTGAATGAGCCAAAGTAAAAGGCAAGGATCCACACAACAAGTTTATTTTACTAAGAACCAACAACTTGCACTTCAAGTGACACTTCAGGTAGTGTGCCTGGCTGGTTGATTCTGCATATGCTGCTTAGTGGATCGCTCTCTGGATTTTTGTTGCCATTTTCTCATGGCTGTTGAACTGAAACCTGCAAAACCATTCACAGACAGGAAGTGGAAGTATTATTGATCTGTGTCTGTTTTGATGAGCTCCTATCTGGGAGTAAAAACCAAACAGCAGGATTTATACTGAGGTTCCCATCAATATATAGAATACGTGGGAGCAAATACACAAAATAAAGACATAAATAGATTATTAACATTATTAGATAATTATCTCTGATTAATAATCCTTCAAAAAAGTTGTTCATGTAGGATTCACACATATCTTATTCTTAAAGGCCTTTTGGGGACAAAAAAAAACAACAACAAGAAAGGAGGTATTTGATTTGGAGAACACACAGAGAAGGCAAATATAATTTTAACTTTATGACACATTAATTTCTACAATGATAATGTTCCATATTAAAAAATAAATAAAAAGAAAATAAAGATTATGAAAGCAACTAATATTCAGAAAGTATAAACCTTATTGGTAGGCTTAGAGATCTTATCTACGTAAGAGTTGTATCAGAGAAAAGGGGATAAAACACAGAACATCAGAACTCCAAATCCTTGCTCTGAAGTATTTCCAAACTGAGAGAAAGAGCATAAGCAGAAGCTGTCAGAAAGACACAGATATGATGGTTAGAGTGCAGGGGAACATACCCTGAAATATAAAGTGATATGAATTGATAGTGTTGAGCAGATAACCTTTTCTGTTCCCTGCTTAGAGCCTACCACTATCTGCCTACTGGAATGAAAATGCAGGCAAAGTGGAACACTGATTACAAACAAGATGAGCCAAAATGAGACTGATCAAAAAACAAGTGACAGAGTGAAACTTGTTCAAAAACAAAGTCTTTGCAGTGGTTAAAAATGTTTAACAATGTTATTAAAACAGATTTGTGATTTAAAATATGTTTGGATCCAGTTATGCAGTTTTACATTTTGTTTCCTTCCTTAAAATTGGAAGTTATCTGTAAATCAAAAAGGTGGCAATTTTTTTGCTGGGATAAAAATAGATAAAGAGTGTTAAAGTTGCGCAGAAACAACTTCCAACTGCCTCTTCATACTGAGATTTCTTAGGTATCTCTAATTGGATACACAGTAATAGTTTGTCAAGTCAAAAGTGCTTTATAGCAGTGGTCAAGTGTTGTATGAAGGCTGAATCAATCAGTAGAACAGACAAGATGACCAGATATATGTTAATGACAGTAAATGAATAGAAGCAGAATTATTTAGGCCTATGGAAAATATGAAAATATTGGAGGATGGAATCAAAGATTGCTTAGAAGATATTCTAATATGGCTAGTCTAAGTACTAGATTAACAAGGTAATACAAGGAATGTAATTTCATTTTGCTTAACTCATGTAATCTATTTTTTTTCAGAATGTAAAGTTAAACATAGATAACTAAAGCAAAAATTCTAGAGGCAACTTCAGTACCCTAAATACTGACAGTGCTTTAGAATATGAGAGCCGTATGCTTCGGGCATAGATGGGACACCGGATCCACAGAAGACTCACAACTCTGTAAAGCCAGGCACAATACCATAGGACATATCAAATGACACCTACAGTAAGGCACTTGAAACATTTACAAAGAGTCAGAAAAATCTCTCTCAAAAGGTATCAGGCAAACTCTCCCTTAAACATCACCACCAACATATCATTCTTTTAATCTTTTTATCCCACTTATTAACTCTACCAAAATCTCTTTAGGTGAACTTCTTAAAGAGAAAGACAGACTTCACAGTTTCACAGAGAAGTGAGGGTTGCTGTGCTTATGCCTTTGGACAAGGGTTATTTCTCTCACCAATTTAAGTGGCCATGATCTAATGAATTAGATGCAGAACAGCATACCTGCATAATAAAGACAGAGGACTCTGAAGAAGGATTATAACTTTAGTTATTTGGAGAAATTTATGAGATTCTTCTGTTCTTGGGGTTTTCATTTCTCTTTGGAAGAGTAAATAAAATTAACTCAATTTCCAGCTGTGGACAGATTGTGGGCGGATAGATAATTACCTTGTCATACCTGTGGGTAGCCAACTTCACCCACTGTTCAGTAGCATTTGAATTGCTTGCCTTATCTCTCACTGGCTTTGGCTTTGCTAAGAACGGAGGTGACATTCATCTCAACACAAACATATTAGTAAACCATTTTTAGAGATGCAGGTTAAGCAAGGAACTGTAGGACACAAATATGGTCAGAAACATTGCAACAATTTTAGTGACAACAAAGACCAGAAAGGAACTGCTACGTTTGGACATAATGTAGTTGAAAGTTAAAGGACAAATTCAGGTATGTGTCACTATTCTCTCAATGCTAAAAAAAAAGAAGGAAAATAATGACCTGCAATTCCAACAGGGAGCAAAGAATCAGACCTTCTACAGACAGTAGGGGTGTTTCACCCCATACTCCTCTTTTGATTTCCACATGAAGCCATACACTGAATGAATTCCTGGCACAGCTCGGACAAGTTTCTTGTCACTGTAGCCCATTGTTAAATATCTAAGTTTAACAAGGGAAGTAACAGATGAGCATTATATGAAAAGCAAGTATTTTGGTATTTAGGTAGCTTCTTGACACAAATGCCATAAAACCAATAGGAGCTGGATTCATGCAGATGGCAATGACTTAAAAGTAAGAACACACAGGTTAGTTAAACAGCTACAAAAAGGAGGCACCTGATCCCAGCTGGCAGATCCAGAGTGTGTTACTCTGGCACCAATGTGTTTTATACAGTATACAAACAGAATTAAGTTACTTTGAAGAGAGATCAAAAAGGCCCAAGGCTGCCTATAGCTGGCAAGGAATGGGGTTGGATTTGAACTTCGGTCCCTCTCAAAAGTAATGCTTTCCCTTCAGTCTGCAGGCCAATAGCTTTCTTCCAAGGCTGGATACATAACTAAAGCATGAAGACCTGAAGCATGGGTCTTTTGCAAAATGTCCTAATAATAAGAGCACCTGTAAAGACCTGTCTTTCAGTTTCTCCTCAGCCTATGGATATTTTGTCCCAAAACTTCCATACTCAAAAAGAGAGCCACACCACCAAACTGTGAGAGATAAGAAAGAGGAGAGTAAGATGATTCTCTCTAACCTTTAATTCCAAGTTGGGCAACTGTGTAGTTAAAAAGACAAAAACTTGAAGTAAAAAAAAAAAACCACAGAAATTAGAGGCTAACTTCCAGGTTTCTGGAGATGTAGAATCCACTCCACACAATTGTAGGTCTTCTTTTTGTATATTTACCATAATAGTTAGAAAACTAGACAAATTACCTTTTATATATATATATATTTGAGACAGAAATTATGATAGAAATGAATAATTCACATGTTTATAGTCAGTGTTTTGTACAAATTTTTCTAAAAGATGAATTTAATTCGCTTATAAGTTCAAAGTACTCTGTAACTAAAAAGTTTTAAATTGTGTCAAAGTACGTTTAACTACAATATGCTATCTCTACACTATTTCATTATTATCTTCATGTGATAAACAACTGGAAGGCAACAAAAATGCTTTCAATCTAAGCTGTACACAAGAACAGAGAAGTAGTCAAGGAGAACGATTGGGATGGGAAACACTATGATGTCTGAGAGATGGTTTTGACAGAAAGATTTCTATCACCAGCAGTAGTTTTATAAGTAAAATGCAGAAGACTCTACATGGATTCACAGTCAGTGCAGCAGTAATAATACTTGACATGCATTATTTTTGAACCACTGCTGCCCCTATGCAATGTGTTACGACAATGAACTTCCAAAAGCAATCAGAAGATGTCACAAACATTACCACTCCACTCTGTAACACACAATAGCAAATCAGGGCAGGCCTCGGGGAGACTTTAAACAAGTGGTGGAGCACAGCACCAAGGCAAAGGAAGCCCTCTAAGCTTCAGACTCTCCTGCTTCTGTCACTGTAAGTTGGTCTCACTCAGAGCCAGCAAACGCTGTAGTTAATGCTCTTTCTTATAGTGGCTGTAACAAATTAGCCTGGTGCATTTAGCAGTTCCTTTTTAAAAGAAATAGAGAAGTACAGTTTTTTTGCAAGTTAGCAAAAAATCATCTACTGCTTGTATTCTCTTTTAAACACAGAATAAGCACAAGTTTCTTTTTTCACTCTTAACAATATTGGACACCAGCCTGGGTGAAAAGAAAGTGA
>PPHD01021276.1:0-13311 GCA_002909625.1 Bambusicola thoracicus | reverse complement strand
TCCATGATCTCTAGAGGTCCCTTCCAACCCCTACCATTCTGTGATTCTGTGATATTTATTGAGGACAGTTTGTTGTCACCTTTTAGAATATGCAACTTCTTGGAAGTATATACATAACAACTAATAGTCACTGAACTATCAAAAGCTACTTTTAAAAATGTTAATAAAATCTGTACACTTCAAGTTTAGATTAACTGCCCAAGTCCTTATATGCAGCCACAAGCATTTTAGAGTTACCATGTCTCAGAAAAGGTCTACTACTAACAGCAAAGCAAACAACTTCTTCTGTTCCATGGAGAACTTATTTCTTCTAAAGTAACTTGGAAAAAAAAAAAAAAAAAAAAAAAGCAGTTCTATTTCTGCCCTGAGAGTTGATAGAAAAACATGGGAGTTCCACACTGCCCCAGAAAATACAGACTTCTCTTTTTATGGAAATAACAAAATCGGTCAGCTCCCTTTATACAAACTGTTAAAAAGGCAGCTTTGGCACAAGCTACAGGCATTTGATAGCTGCTGTTTCACATCCAGTATGAACTGGAAACCAGGTAACCAGGAATGACGAGAATCAGACATCTTGGCACAAGATGGCCCATCCTTTCTTCTTCCAAAGCCAGAGACTTTGGGCCTTGCTAGACAAACTCTTCTAATTTCTACATGGGTAGCTGGATTTTGTTAGCACACTGAGCTTTCAGATTTACTTTTACACCAAAAACTACCTAGTCTAACAGCAGGAGCAAGGACTAAGTTTGGTTTTATTTGAGGTTGTATCAGAGAAACAACACCGATAGCCAGTTAAGATAGTAGGCTGTATTGGGAGTTGTACTGAGTTTGTGGCAGATATCTACTGATGTTTCCTCATCAGAGAAGAAGTTGTTGGTAAGGTAGTACAGTGCTGGAATTCTATAACCCGTTATTTCCAGACCTCACAGCAAGCTCAGTCAAAACTTCCATTTAGCTCAATTTCTTCAAGTAATCTTTCTACTGTTTTTTACCATTTGAGTTTTCCTGTCCTTTATCTGTAGAATATTTTGGGCAACTTACCCTACCTCACTTACACTTCGTCCCATTTTCATAGAATCATAGAATCACAGAGGTTGGAAAAGACCCACAGGATCATCCAGTACAACCATTCACCCATCACCAATGGTTCTCACTAAACCATGTCCCTCAACACAACGTCTAATTTTGATCAGCTCTTTTAAAGATGTAATATATTACTTCACAATACCTAGCATTTATCAACGGTCCTGGTCAACCAGAGATGTCCAGAGCACTGGAAGCTTGACAACGTGAATCCCATCTACAAGAAGAGTTGTAAGGAGGATGTGGGGAACTACGGGCCTGCGAGCCTGACCTCGGTGCTAGGGAAGGTTATGGAACAGATCATCTTGAGTGCAATCACATGGTGTGTGTGGGACAACCAGGTGATAAGGCCCAGTCAGCAAGGGTGTATGAAAGGCAGGTCCTGCCTGATCAACCACATCTCTTTTTATGATAAGTGACCCACCTGGTGGATGAGGGAAAGGCTGGTGGTGTAGTCTACCTTGACTGCAGTAAAGCTTTGACACTGTCTCCCACAGTATTCTTCTGGAGAAGTTGGCATGCCATGCTGCATACCAATACACTCCTTGCTGGGTAAAGAATTGGCTGGAGGGCCTGGCCAAAAAAGTGGTGGTGAATGGAGTCAAATCCAGTGGTGAGTGCTCATAAGTGGTGTTTCCTAGGCGCTGGTATTGAGGCCTGTCCCATTTAATATCTTTATTGATGACTTGGATAAAGGCATTAAGTTTGCAGATGACACCAAGTTGGGATGAAGTTGATCTGCCTGAGGGTAGGAAGGCACTACAGAGGGATCTGGACAGGCTGGATAGTTGGGTTGAGGCCAATGGGATGAAATTCAACAAGACTAACTGCTGGGTCCTTCATTTTGGCAACAACAAACCCAGGCAATGCCACAGGCTTGGAGCAGAGTAGCTGTAACACTGTGCTGAGAAAACAGACCTAGGAGTGTTGACAGACACTCGGCTGAACACGAGCCACAGAGTTCCCAGATGGCCAAGAAGGCCACTGGCATCTTGGCTTGTATAAGAAAGCGGGAGCAGGGAGGTGATCATCCTTCTGTATTCAGCTCTGGTGAGGCAGCACCATGAGCACTGTGTTCAGTTTTGGGCCCCTCACTACAAGAAAGACCATGTCCAGAGAAGACCAATGAAGCTGGTAAAGAGTCTGGAGCACAATTCTTATGAGAAGTGGTTGAGGGGACTGGGACTGTTCATTCTGGAGGAGACTCAGGGGCAACCTTACTGCCCTCTATAATTACCTGAAAGGAGGCTGTGGTGAGGCAGGGGTCGGCCTCCCACATAACTAGCATTAGGACAGGAGGCAATGGCCTCGAGTTGGACCAGGTGAGGTTCAGTGTGAATCTCAGGAATAATTTCTTCTTGCAAAGAGTGGTCAGGTGCTGGAACAGGTTGCCCAGGGAGGTGATTGAATCATTGCCCTGGAGACGTTGAAGAAATGTTTAGATGTGGTCCTAAGGGACACGGTTCAGTGGGAAATATTGGTGGTAGGTGGATAATTGGACTAGGTATTCTTGGAGGTCTTTTCCAACTTTGGAGATTCTATTATTCTAATAAAAGCACTTTCCTACCCAAGTCAGCCATTACATATAAACAATAACCATAAAAGGTCAAGAATTTAGTAAGAAAACATTATTTTTATCAGTTTGTCTTTCCAAAGGGTGGGATGAATTAGTGAGAAGATTACTCTAAAGGAAGCAGGCTGATGAGTAAGCTTTCCATTCTCCAATAAATCTTTCCACTAACTCTATGAAAGAAGGAACAAAGCAAGGAACATAACAGAAAGAGTGCTGCACAGTATCAACAGAGTTCTGAATTCTATCTGGGCATCACTCATAGAACCACAGAATGGCTTGGGTTGGAAGGGACCTCAAAGATCATGAAGGTTCAACCCTGCCACCACAGGCAGGGCCACCAACCTCCCTACCTAATACTAGAGCAGGCTGCCCAGGGCCCCATCCAGCCTGGCCTTGAACACCTCCAGGGATGGGGCATCCACAATCTTTCTGTGCAGCTTGTTCCAGCACCTCACTGCTCTCATAGTAAAGAACTTCCCCCTGATACTCAACCTAAATCTTCCCTTCCTCAACTTAAAACCATTTTCCCTTGTCCCGCCACTCACAGGAGTATAATGGTATATATATAGTGTGTTATAGATCCAGAATGACTGGTGAATTACAACCTAGTACTTAATTTTATGCACAAAAATCATTAGTTTCCAATTCCCTCTAGAAGATCTCTCAGGATTGAAATTCAACTTCAAAATGACATTCAAGAAAGCTATTATTAATTTTTTTCCCCAAAGATCTCCAGCTGTCAACTATAATTATCATGTTATAAAACAGAAACATCTCACATCAGCTGTTTATAATGAATGGCTAGGTAGAACAAACCTATACTCATTAGAATAATTTAAGTCTCCAAAACATAGAGTTATAAAACACACACATGAAAAAAATAGAGAACAGTAAAAAGATAAAGCAAAACCAAAACTTTGACTGCTAAATATCATTGAACTCAACTGAATCAAAACCACTAAAAATGGTGTTAAAATAAATCAGCAGCACCCTTCAGCATCCCTTATCACTATTCATAATACAGTCTACTCATTATTTCAAAATTTCAGATGTTTGATTCAACCTATGAAACACTGAGAAACAATGCACACATCTTCATAACATTTGCATTATCAGCCTTTCTGATCAACACATCAACATAAGCTCTTCCGGAGGATACTTCAACCTAGAATTAAGAAGGTAATTTTACTACATCACAAGTGTTACAAATTGTCAAAATAAATAAAAGAGTACCTTTTGTGTAATCAACCACAGCCTCCAATGCTGCTATTCGGACATCTACGAAGTGCCCATATTCTGCGTATGACTTGAAGAGAGCAGGATCACTTGGGACATGACCATTCTTTTGAAGCACTCTAATAGCTTTTAAACAGCTAAAAGCAGAAGAAAGGAAAATTTATTTTAGGCTTCCAAAATGCCACCCAAAAAGTATACAGTTTCTTCCTTTGGAATCAAGTAGTCTTTCTCCAGTATTATGTTACCCCAATCAACAATTATTTCTATAGTATTAACACATAGCACTGAGTAACTATGAATTAAGCAGAAACACTGAAGAAAAATTCACTGTGTTAAACTCAGATTGATTTAAATAGAACTGTACTTGCACAGAAGAAAATAGCTCAGATTGCTGTTGAATGCTCTATAGATACTGCTACAATAATACTTTTTGCAAAACTTTAATCAATTTCTCATTAAAGAAGCAAGAGCACGATCAATTTATGTCTGCTCTTAACAGTCTACATTGCTAGAGATTAATCTTGAACAACAGAGCAGTGAAGATGAAGTTACACTACCAACTTTTGAAAACTGTGAAGAGTTTGTCATTTAAAACTGAAGTACATAAGTTAAAATCTCAGTAACTAACAGAAGAGTACACAAAACCAAAAAAGCAGTGACTACTCTCTTGTGTGTGTACAACAAAATGGGTTCTGATGAACGAAAAGCTGGACATAAGCCAGCAGTGTGCTTTTGTAGCTTTGAAGGCCAATGGTGTGCTGGGCTCCATCAAAAGAGGGGTGGCTAGCTGGGAGAGGGAGGTGATTGCCCCCCTGTATTCTGCCCTTGTTAGATGCCATGTAGAGTTACCATGCCCAGGCCTGGGGCCTGCAGCACAGAAAGGAAGTGGAGCTGTTGGAGAGGAGGGCCACAAAGATACTCAGAGAGCTGAAGCAGTTTTCCCATGATGAAAGGCTGAGGGAGTTGGGATTGTTTAGCTTGGGGAAGTAAAGGGTGACCTTACTGCAGTCTTCCAGTACTTAAAGGGAGGTTACAAGCAGAAGGGGGACTGACTTTTTATGCACATAGATAGTGAGAGGACAAGGGGAAATGGATTTAAATCGAAAAAGGAGAGGTTTAGGTAAGATGTTGCAAACAAATTCTTCACTCAGAAGGTAGTGAGGCCCTGGCACAAGCTGCCCAGATAACTTGTACATGTCCCATCCCCGGGGCAGGTTTGATGTGTTCCTGGGCAGTCTGATCTAGTGGTCAACAACCCTGCCCACTACAGGGGGGTTGGAACTAGGTGATCTTTGAGGTCCCTTCCAGCCCAAGCCATGCTGTGTTTCAGTGATTATTAAACCACACCTGACTGTAATGGTGTGTCTGTAGCTAGGAAGAAGCTTCTCCATATTTAGGAAACGGGTAATTTCTTCAAGAATAAGTCGAACGTCAGGATTTAAGTTATCCAGTGTTCGTACTTCATTGTTCACACTGACTGCAGGAGTCACAGAGTTGGCTAGGGCATCAATCAGCTCAGCACGATAGTAATTGTCTGAAAACTAGATAAAAACAGCATTTAAATACAAGATATAACAAAATATATTCTTAGAAAGTTGAGTGATGTTGAAGAATTGTTACAGAATAATATCTTAAAACAGAAACCATGTGACAAACTGTGTGAAAGCAGAACAGTTAAATAAATCTGTCCTGAAAAATGGATTTCGGTTCTAGCAAGCAGATAAACTATCTACTATTACATTAATCTTCATTCTGGAATACAAGCATATTAATAGTAATACTTGATTTTTCAATATTTGTAAAAGTATAGAAATAAAATTATTTAAAAAATTATAAAAGCAGAATGAAGTACTGAATTTGCATATCAACTAATTTAACCTCAGCAAGCTGAAAGAGTGACAGATACAGCAGAAGATTTCAAATGTATGCTTAAAAGGGACATACAGAAAAGTGAAGTGGGATCTTTCCTTTGGTGGTAGAGAGATGCTGGTACAACTCAGCATATCCTTTAGAATCATCCTTGCAATTTTGGACTTCTTAAACTAGGGAGGTGGAACCTCTTATCACCTTAGGATCTTAAAGGATCGTCCTTTAGATGTGTTCTGTATGCTGAGGAACTTAGGGGCTTCAGTTTTAATGATGAAACAACACTAAACTGAGCTTCATCTTTTACTTAACTAGATGTAGGCCATTCTGTTCTGTACATATCATTAACAAAAGATTATTTCCTTTTAGACATTCTTCTCAAATGGGAAAAAAGTGCTTAACTTCCAATGCTACATTCATGCAGAAAATATTAACCTTCATACACATTTTCTCTTAAAAAAAAAAAAAAAAAGGAAAAATGGATCTTAAAGAAAAGAAACACAAAGCAAGTAAAGTATGTGTCCAAATGAAGACAGGCAGGTCCTTAATAAGTCAACAAGCACAGAGCTTTCTCCAAGAGAAACAACCAAGAAATGTCACCTCAAATGTCAGCTATAGAATATTCTTTAACATGCACTGTTTAGTTTAGCATATCACCTTTTATCAACTCTCCTAGCTAGGTATTTACATTAGTGGCATAATACATCATACAGCGTATTAACTTTAAGATTCTCCAACAAAAAAAGTGAGAGAGTAAAATAAACACATTCTTTACCTTATTCTTCCTGTTATCGTTATACTTGATCAAATCCAAAATAAACATTAAAACCTCCTTGGGACAGAGGTTGTGAACATCTCTCAGAAGGGCCATGGCAACCGGCATAGTCTGTGTAATAAAATTAATACTAATATCATTCTTACATCAGTGAAGTGACAGTTACACCCTGAAAAGAGCTATACCCTGAATACAAGCAATTAGATTTGTAGAAACAAATCTCTGAAAAAAATGTATTTAAATTCTTTTTGAAAGACTTACCATATGCTATGTAACTTTCAGTTCAAAAAGCCAGGCAATTATTGCTCAGTAATCAGTTAAAGAGCAGACAGAAAAAGTTATACATGCAAGAAATGGCTCAGTTCAAGGCACTATCTAAAAGGTAAGAAATGGAAAATAATGAAGCAAAGAAAATGGTGATATTCATTCTGAGACTGACATTCAAGTTGAGTGTTTGTGTGTGAACCTGGTATCTACACCTGATATGTACAACCAAGAGGTATACACCCAATACAGTCAGTGGTGCCTAAACAATTACTAGATAAATAGGTATTAATCTCACTAGATATTTCTTTTAGAATCCACTCAAATAGGTTCAGGAATCTTATCACAGAACTATAAATTTGGAACATGAGATTAAAAATCTCAGGGACAAAAGCATTAAGACTTAGTGGGAGAGAATGAACAATGAGAAAAAGAGAGGAAGATGACAAATGACTGTTCAAAAAAGAGAAGGGTGGGGAGAAGGATGAAGCAGTTTTGGACAGAGAAATAAAATTTAAGTTTTCTCTGATCAATAATATGATATCTATGAACTAAGAATTCAATCATCCAGTAATTATAAAGTTAGCCTTGAGAGAAAAACCACTGCCATTTGTTTTAGTTGTTATTCACTGTACACTGCTAACTATACATCTCAGGGACAAAAAGCGCATAACATGAAAAGAATCTGCAGCAGTGTGATGTTGACAATGAGCGGAAAGGAGGCAGAAAGAAGATTTACATACTGCCTTGAACTAAAAAGGCCACCAATTTAAGTTTATAAGATTTTATTTGCATAATGAAATCAATGCCATTAATGAAGATGGCTAACAAATTCACCTACAAGGGCAGATCACAGAATGGCTTGGGTTAGAAGGGACCCAAAGGATCACTGAGTTCCAACCTCCCTGCTACAGGCAGGGCCACCAACCTCCAGATCTGGTACTAGACCAGGTTGCCCAGGGCCCCATCCAACCTGGTCTTGAACACCTCCAGGTATGGGGCATCCACAGCCTCTCTGGGCAGCCTGTGCCAGCACCTCACCACTTCCTCTGTAAAAAACTTCCCCGACATCCAATCTAAACCCTCCCTCCTTGAGCTTAAAACCATTTTTCCTTGTTCTGTCACTGTCTAGCCTTGCAAAAAGTTGATTCCCCTCCCGTTTTTAATCCCTTTTAAATACTGGAAAGCTGCAATGACATCTTCTTGCAGCCTTCTCTCCTCCAGGCTGAACAAGCCTAGCTCCCTCAGCCTATCTTCACAGGCCAGGTGTTCCAGCCCTCTGATCATCCTGATGATTAGCTATGTTACTGTGCAGTACTTTCTATTTAAGAACTCAAATATTTACAACTAATTACTATGTGTACTATAATCTTCTGAAGAAATTGCTGATTTAACTGCTGATGCTCAGAGGAAAATGCTAAGAAGTCTGTTAACTATTTCTTAATGAAGATGGAAGAAAAGGGAAAAAGAGGAAATAGGAAAGAAGCAGTTATTTTCAGCTTTTCATCTTTTAATGAATTGGTAAAGTGAGACTGTGCTATTCATGTTCCAGCAGTTGTCTTCCATAGGAACATTTTCTTTTTGACATTTAATTTAAAGAGTTCAGTGGAAAAGCAAATTTTACCTTTTGCAGAAAGTAGCTTTGAAAGTTCATAAAGTTGTTGGTCTTCACAATGTTTGGACAAGTCTTACAGCAAAACATTCGGGTAAAGAGTGACTTCATGGCTGGTGGTCCTGTCCACGTACTTACCATGGAATTTGCAATCTATATAATTATGGGAAAGGGAAATCACATTACCATCACTGTTGTAAGTTTAAATTGGCTGTAAAGAAATAGAAATTTCCCCAAATAAGAAATAATAATTGTCAGGAATGTACTGCCCTTCAAATACAAACATATTTTCAACAATATATTATGTTACTTTAGCTCAGTTTACCCTGCCATCCCCGATACATCTTCTCTACATTAAATGTAGATTTTTATGTAATTGTTTCCCTTGGAAGATGTCTGCATCTAAACACCTTTCCATGACAAACTTCTGTTTTTAATTATTTCATCTTTTCTATTTAGATGAATGTTCTGTGCTTATTAAGCCAAATTTTCTGTCTCCACAGAAGGAGATGGAAAGGTTTTTACAATACCAACGTCCCAAATTTACCCTGCCAGTAACCTCAGCCTAGGCTTCAACTAGGCCTTAGTCACTCTGAGACTAAAAGACCACCCCTACAGCAAAATGTTAAGTTAGCTACCACAGAATCATAGAATCAAAAGGACCTACAAAATCATCTAGTCCAACCACCCTCCTATCACCGTTACTACCCACTAAGCTACTAAACCATATCTTGTAGCACCTCATCCAGATGCCTTCTGAACACTGCAAATACCACTCAGCTTTAATTTTAGTTTGCAATCAAAGAATGTACTGAGAAAGATCTATTGATATCATCTGTTCTGATGTAAGAAAGAGAAGTTCTACAAGGACAAGCTACCATTATGCTTTCCCAGCACCCTGGGGTTTGTGTATTTGTGAAATGAAAGTGTGCAGGGAAGAGTATCTGAGAATGGTGAGTGCGTTAACAAAGGGGACCAATACATCGTACACTTTAGGACTTTACATTGTTACAGATGCTCCAAAAACTAAGAGAAACATGTTTTCACATGGAAGAAAAATGATTTGATGATTTACTTCCAAATTAGGTAATCTCATTCTAAAGGGCATGACACGCGCAGTAAGAAAAGCAAGCGGTTGCTTGAAGACGGATAGCAAAATCACCATCTCTCCTATGTAAGATGGAGGCATTACAATTAAAGACATTTTCCTTTTAAGTCAGTCTTTAAAGGAAAGCTAAGGGGAAACAAAACAGTGCAGCCCTTTTGAAAAACAGTTTTCCAGCTATAGGTACATGTGTAGCTTTTCCTATAACCTACGTAACAAATCTTCCCACAGAGGAAGATCAATCACAAAGGCTACTGAGAAACCATGATGACGAACTTAAAACTGAAAACAAAAAAGTAAGGAGACATTCCCAGTTCATTACAATTGGGGTACAAATGTTCTGATTTTTTTTCCCCCCAATTCTTAAAGTTTCACGTTGCAAAATAAACAGATAAAGAGTAGTATTTTCAATTTAAATCAACAGTAGTAAAATCACCATCTTAACTCTATTTCTGCATCTTTCACACAAAAACTGGCTATTTATTTGACCTAAAAAGTAACTATCATGAATGGCTCTGGAAATCCTCATTATTAGGAGTTTGTTTTGTTGGTGGTTGTTTTTAAGCCTCACAGCACACCCCAGCACTGCAGCAGGCTACAACCTACAGGTGGATAAATCCGCCTGCTTACAACTTGGAATTAAAATCATAACATCATTACCTTCACCTTTCTCTGTAGGGTCATTTGCCATGATTTACTCAGCAGTGTGTGAGTGTTTGCACACTCACATATGCATGTATTTACTCCATCAATGAGAATTTAATTATATTATCTGGATACTTGACTGAAGTGCTGTTTTACAACAAAGCATTCAGTACATTTAGAAAGCACAGTAAATCTGGTTTTAAAACTGGATTACCACCTATCATTTTCCTGTATCTACGTAAGTTCACCTAGAACATTTCAGAAAAGTAACCACAATCCAGCCAAAAGCTACAAATTAAGAAAAAGAACTTTCTCACTAATGAAACATGGGAGATTTGACTTTTCCTAACAAAGATTAGACATCCTGAATTTTTACATACTTGAAAATTGGACTGAGTCAATACGAAGCAATTCTTACTAGCAGCCTGATGGTGGAGCTACTAACAGAACGCATTACATTTTCCACCTAGGTAGCTTGGACAAGTGTATCTACAATCCCTCCCATCCTTCTGTGCCTCTTCACCTTGATTTCCTATCACAGCCGTACTTCTCACTAATTTTAATCATTTCTTTCTGTGAGTCAACCACCTTTACCTCCAGACCCCAGCTGTTTCATTTACTTTTTTCTTCTACGACTACAATTTCATACAATTTTCACAGAAATACAACAAAAACTGGCTATGATGATCTGCAGGCAAATACATAAGATTTCAATGCAAAGACAGAAAAAAACATTGCATTTCAACACTTTGACAATTGCTCTTCTAATATTCACATGTGGAAGGCATTTACACTTTTATATATTCCAAATGAATGCATTATGAAATATATATATTTTGAGTCAGGAAGCAGCATTGATTCTACCACAGAAACTGTTAGTATTACATCAATGTTTCATAATATTAATATATTCTCTCAAGCATCTGTTGGATTTTGATTTTCAAAATATGGCCAAAGTGTGTATTTCTATACAAGTATACAGCAGAAATAAAGTTATATAGCAATAACCCAACCTCTAGAAACTGTCTGTTAGTATGCCTTTGTGCCAATAGAGGTATGCCAGTAAGTTACACCAGTAATGTGCCTTTTCAAAATTTCTTATTTATTCTTTTCTGTTTCCATCCAGATGTTTTATAAGGATCTCTACTTTACATTCATAATGTTAATTTTGTATCTAAACAAAAAATATCTTCCTTTTTCAAGCATGGCAACTATGTGGCTGTTGAATATTTAATTGCAGACCAACACTGTATTTATCTTGCGCCCTATTCAGCTGAACACAGTACAGAGCAGGAATCTGAATTCATGTAAGGCAGACAGACGAGTTTCAGAACTTCAGATTTCTCAACAGAGAGGCCAAGGAACTACCCAGTAGAACAAAAAAAAAAAAAGCATTTTGACTCCAAAAAATATTAAATAAAAGTCTTTTATTTCTGCCACTTAATGAAATCTGGAAAAATCTCTTGTGGTTTTCATGTCTGACATCTCAATTTTAACAATTATGAAAGCCTTCTGCAGTCTCCATTTACAGACTAAAATAATACTGCTTTCCTTTCAAATCAGTCAAGTTAAAAATACCTGGCAAACATTTTTAAGAGGCTACATAATCAAGCCAATTTAAGTACCGCGGTGAATTCTGACCCATTTTCAAATCCTTTAGTGTCTAGAAGATTTCTTTCCTTATTCCCATCCACACAACCTCACCTTTGCAAGGCAGAAGCAGGCTAACATTCTCACTCGGTAGAAGCATTGTTCCTGTTCTAGTATATCAGTCAGTGCAAGTCGTGATGCTGGTGTAGGGAACTTTTCCAATGCCAGAATGGCTTCTTCTTGTGCAACCACATCTCTCTCATATCGAAGCTGATACTGCCACATGAAATCAGATTGTTCAAATTCTACCTTCCTCAGTACCGACATATCAGGGTCTATTCTTATCCAGAGCAAAGGGGAATCAGCACTAAGACAGACATGAAAAACGTTAATAGCCTACAACATTTCAAGGCTGCCAATCTTCTGATCTTCTGATTTCTGAAATATTTTCAAATTATTGGTGTATTTGAAATGTCCAAGAACTGTAAAAGAACTAAGGTTAGAAGGAACTTTTGGAAGTCACCTCACACAGTCTACTGCTCCTAAGATGGCAATTCTACAGTCTCCCAGGGCAACTCTCCAAATCCCAAACACGTCAGTGTATGCTGCCTTTCACTGTTTTTAACCAACAGACATATATTCCTGATAAACTACTGTGTAATCTCAATACATTTCAACCTTAGTCCTCAGACACCAAAACTGTCACAGCTGAGCAGCACTTTTCTGAGAATGTTAAAAGATAAAGCATAAGTACTTTGTGTAAGTACCTTGCCCTTTCAAAGGCAGTTCTAAGAAGATAATTAGGATCTGAGTACAGTATAGAAGGTAACTTGAACACAAAACCAAGTTACAAATACTTATGCTAAAGGCTGTTATATACAATTTAAAAATCTATCCATATGTCCATTGTTAATATAGAAGTTATAACAGAAATTTGCGTAATGAAATGATTCCCTATAAAATTATTCATATTTTAGATGACGTTTATCTTACAAGGGATAACTCAAAGAGTAAACTGTTCTTCTTCAATGAGACACCGTTAGTTCCCATGAAAAGAGTTTACTTCGATCAGCCGCTAAACAAAGTATCAACTCCTTCAGTGCTTCTGAAAGCAAAAGCGCTCCAAATCTAGTAGGGTAAAACAAGTATTTACATTGAGCAAGAATGTGCTTCCATAGAGCTAAACATTTCCAACTGACCTCACCCAGTAGATTCTTTTCAGTATGAAGCATTTCAACATTCATCTGCAATCTAAAATGATTTTTTTTTTTTTTTAATTAGCCAAAGAATTCAGGAACTTGTCTATCTTAGTGCTAGTTAAATATCTTTTATCAAGGTCCAACAAGCGATCTGACTTATGACTTGAAATCCACCAGTCATATAATGAAGCACAACTTTACTATCTAATCCCTCAAAAAACACACAATGGGAACAAGGCTCTGTCTCACACTGAGAAACATGAGCAAACAAACTTACTCCATAGCAGAAAGGTCCATGTCAACCTCCTCTCCATTCATCAGTGGAATCTTTTTCTTCTTATTTCTATTTATTAAAAAAAAAAA
>PPHD01021275.1:0-10217 GCA_002909625.1 Bambusicola thoracicus | reverse complement strand
AAAAAAAACCAGAATATTAACAACTGGCATGGTATTATACAAACAACAGAACTTTCAGAACAGTGCATCAACTCTGTATCTTTGTCCTCCACATCAACAAGTTTATCTGGAAAAGAGTATATGAATAAGAGAAGCACATAATTACTCTTTCCAAGAAATGTTTTTCTGCCTCCACCAACTTCAGCCTCTTAAAGCAGAAGACAAAAGCTTTGTTTGAAGGGAGAAAAGACACAGAAAAAGAAAGAATTTTACCTAGGAATTGCATGTCTTAGCAAAGAGAGTAAAGCATGGAAATTAACATACACGTGGCTGCAAGAATGTAACCCTTCTGCCATACTGTTTACTTTAGTTCCACAAATAAACGGAAGAATTCCAGATGAGGATTTCTGTCTGGTTCATTCACATGTACTAGCTATGGGATAAGCCACAAAGTTCACGTTTTCATAAATTTGTGATCTTCTTCAACTACTTACTGTTAAATGATGCAACCAGTCAATGTTAGGACAGTGGTGTATAAGACACACAAGTTTCACAGCAAATCAGCCCAAGCACTGAAACTCATCACCACAAGACAGAAGACCGCTGAATAAAATCAATACTTAAACTGTCTTATTCAGGCTCTCATTTGCCATGCAGAAACTTGCCTGATTTCAGCACCATAGTTCTGAATAAGAGACCTAGTGTGTTGTGAAAGCTGCAGGAGCACCACCTTCACCTAAGAACTGCTTCAGGGCTCCTTCATAGACTGCTGCCTACGATGAGAACTGCATAACGGTTCTCCTCCACAAACTGTTCCTCTCAAACCTTTCAGTATGATTTAGGAAAACATGTCCCTGTCACTACTGGATACCATGATGGATTCACAGTAGATTTTAAAGTACATATGGTTAAACCTTCCACAGGCTAACAACGGACATCACTTACTTATAACACTAGTACTACTAGGCAGGCAGAATTGAAAGGCTGGCACCTTTGATGTGGATGCAGTACTGCTTATCACAGTGGAACAATCTACTCAGAGAAAACTTGAGTTTCTACAGTGAAAAACTGTTACTAACAAAATCAAGAAATCAAAAGTGTTGCTGTTTACTGTAACAGTTTTGTTTCCTCTCTTTTGTTATACCTTTGGAGATGTAAGCTGATGGCACGCAGGATACAACATGATTTTTCTTATACCAGTGTATTCCCCAGTTATTCAAATCAGAATCCCCTCTTTGAAAACCCTAGGGAAATATGAGCATTCCCAGTACTACTGTCATCAAGTCTTAAACATTTACCATAGAAATATATAGCTTTTACTAGGAAAAAAAGATACCAAGAAGCAGTCTGTACGACTCCAAACAGCAGGCTGCTGACTTGCTAAGTCTCAGCTCTCAGCAGAAAATATATAACCACAAACTACATCCAGAGTATGCCTAAATAGCCCACATGAAGGCAACATCTGGATTCTAAGGAAGTTTAGAAGAGAAAGGGGGAAATTAAAACAAACAAACAAACAAAAAAACCCAAACAGCTTATGCACAATTACTGACAAGTCTCATGATTACGATTACAAAATTTCAGTTTTATCAGAGTTTTTCCAACCTATGCCTAAATGGTTTGACCTCATTCAACTCTGCCATAAAGAACAGAATTGCTTGCCTCAGGACTGCGTAAAAGCAGGTGGCAACAAGTACTCTGCTTGGAGAGTGCAGGGGAGAATCAATAATCAACACCATCCTTCAATGTAAGAAGAGAAGCAGGAAGGCAGATGCTATTTGGCATGATGATGGAGAACACTTCTATCTAAGGAACTCTAAAAATGGAGGAATCAGCCTGAACTGGGGTCCCTGCCCTAGATTTCACATAGCCAAGACTCTTCTTGCTTTTGCCTTTCAGAATTCAGTCTAGCAATATCTTTTTGTAGTGCTTCACAACCTTATTTTCACAAGATTTCCTGCGTGAGGTCCTACTACCACTCAGGCACACCTCTGATTTAGTGAAACAGCAGTATTATTACAGAGATATTAAAGTAACAAAGCGGATCACCAATGTATTTAACTGCCCCAAAAGCAAGCAGACAGCTTGCACAAAAGTAGTTCTCAAAATGTAGAGTGCAAAATATCACTGTATTACATATACTAACGGCAAGTTGCAATCAGGTCATAACCAAGTTAGTAAAAATCAGAATGAGAAAGATTTATAATTAAACTAATCAAAATCTTACAGGAGGTATAATAAGTACCTTTGAATTTTTGATGTGACATGCTGATTCTTACATTTTGAGCACTTCAGCTCTACATGAGACCAGCACCCTGTTGGGCTCCATCAAATGAAAGTCAACATCTTAGAAATCTCAATTCCTTAACACAGATCTGGATGTCAGACTGTAGAGACTGTGCATTTCTTAAGGAAAGAATTGACCTCTGTGAAAAGAACTTTTCTAAGGGTGCTGAAAATGTATTACGGCGCAGAATCCTTTGAAAGAATGTATAAGCCCACATGCTCACCCTCTGGTGCTTCTTAAGAACACATATTTTCTAAACAAACACATGGAAAAAAAACAACAACTCTGAACAGCCAACAGACTTAAGCAGATCATGATACAAAATGTGTATTGTGTTCACTACTTAAAAAATAAAAAAGACTGTAGCTTCTTAATGAGATGTTCTATCAGTCCACTTACTCTTCTAGGGCTGTATATACCTTCTACAAGCTGCCAACACTAATTATATAATTTGATATTTTATGGGTTTAGCTCTAAAATCTTGACTCAATTTGTTGGCATAAAGATGTTCTATCCATTTGAGTGTATCTGCACTCAGATTTTGACAAATTTAGAAGCTCGTATTATCTCCTAAAAAAGACAGCACTTCAAAGTACTCTACGTTCGTTGCTAGCACTCCACAGAATTCAGCTGGATATACACAAAAATTAAACTTTCCTATAAATACTTCTTGTGTATTTTCAATTGCCTTGGATCTAAAAGCTACTCTCCCCCTTCACACAGAAGCATCACTGGCTTTGCTTCATCAAACAAGCTTGGGAATAGTCTGGGAAAGAAGGCTGTGCCAACTCTATTGAGGTCAAGTGGATTGAAGTCTGCTTGTGCTATCTGAATCACACACTGGCAGATGAAAAGACATGCCTTTTACCATCTGTAAATTTTAACGTGCCAGATTTTGGCTGCCATGCAACCTAAAGTATTTTATTCACTGAGGTACCCAGAAAGAAAAAAGGAATCAAAGTTTTAATCTAGATTTAAGGTGACAGCACTAGCTAAAAACAGGTTATGCTATAGTTTGACCATTTAAACTCAAGTACTGAAGTAAATTTCTCATCCATTTAGAGACATTCTGACATATACACACACACATATAAATTAATACCAATTGTCTCTTGATGCCTCCATGTCTTCAGTTCTACATTGTAGAAATAAACGACCTTGAAAATGCCGCTTCACTGAAATGGACATATATACAAGTGACTGACCCTTTCAGGACCTGCTGTTCCAAAAGAGTATTTGCATATGCAAATATGTACATAGAACAGAAACTGTTACTGAGGAAACAGAAACAATGAGCAACATAAAAACAGAAATGACAGTGAAGACAAAAAAACAAGATACAGAACAAAAATGGTCCTCCCAAGAGCACGGAAGTTGGACTCTGATTCCATTTTGCAATACCAAGTCAGGTGATAGACCAAGGAGAACTCTGATTAGCCCTATAAAGTTCTAGGCTATTGTAAATGAATATGATTTATGCTTTGACTGGAATTAGTTCAAAACGCTACTTGAAAATGACTTTGGTATGTTAAACCGTTTGCCTCGTTTTTCCCTTTATTTCTCCAAAATCTTCACTGCAATGACTGTATTTTCCCCATATTTCAGTGGCTTTAAAGAAAACGATGTTACTGTTTTGTGTGTGCCAATTAGTACCAAAGCCAAAGGGTATTTCATTATTTACACGTTTGCATTCTAAGAACACAGGTTGCTTTTCTCTTGGCGCTACCACAGAAATGAGGGAGGTAGTTTAAAATTGAGAGCTGAAGAAACCAGAATTCCTGAGTGAAGAAGTACCCCAAAGGCAGAAGTAGGCACATACCGTCTCTGACTGCTCTCATTTTAGTCTGACTGCCCTTTTGCACATTTTCCTCGTTCTCATGTATTTAAGAGTCATAAAATTTTACCTGAAGAATTTATATTAAGTAGTACATGAAGAAAGTTCAAAGTAAAGAGAAATTTGCAAACTTAAAAAATTCTGCAATTAGCTGAAATTATGATCAGTTGTGAATCAAAATGGAGAAAATTGTTTCAACATACATCTATGTCATTAGCAAAATTTACTGCATCTGGAACAGAAAAAAGAACAGTAGCAGAAGTATGGTATGGAGATACTGCAGTTGTTGTGGAAATAGCTTTACACAACTGCAAGTTTGGCAAAAGGGAACTACCTGAAGATAAGGAAAGCAAGAACACAAATTGAGACCAGATATTAAATCATGCTTTTAATCTATCTAAAGTGACTGTAACACCCACAGAAACAGAAGGGAAATTCCAGCCTGCAAGGACTTTTCATTCTTTTGTTCTCTGAGAAGCTCTGGAACGAACATTAAAAACACTGAACATCTAGGAGCTTGGACAAATACCAATGTCTTCCAAATCTACAAATACGCGATAACTGTTTGCATACTATGGCTACTGATAAAGCACTAGAGCCCTGCCCATCTGAAGGATTCCCCGTTAAATGACCTTAATTCCTCCATTTCAGGATACAATACCATGTTGCAATGTCTTTCTACCCTGGAGAAAGTAACAACATGTGCAAGCTCAGCTCCAAACCCTGAGGGCGGCTCTCCTACTGCTGAGCCCACACCTCACTCAGAGCTGCTATGTTCGGTTGGTATGCAGGACGCAGACTAAACAGCATTCACACAAATTTGAAAATGATTTTTGTGTGTTGGAGATCAAATTACTTAGCAAGTTAGATGCTTAGAACTACCACATAAACGCGCATATGTTATCATCCTGCAATCTATTCACACTTCTTCCGTAGCACTGACCATTACAGCTCACTCTCAAAGGCACTACAAGTATTCAGTGCTAGAGGGAATGGACTGAACGTACCAGCTCTGATTTTTATGATTTTCAATTAAACTTCCTTTTCTGTTGGAACATGGATCACCTGCTTCACCATGCATACTTCTGTATTATTAATTTGTTAGCTTGCTTGAATCACAGTTGAAAACCTTTCAGCCTTGGTTTGCAGCAATAAATTCAACTGACAGCTGAAATTTGGAATGCTCACTTAATATTGATTCTGAATGTAATAACAAGCGACATGACCTTTTGGAGGGTGTAAAATATGGCTGCCACAACATCTGTGCCACATTTCTTGCTGTTTAGTAATATGCTCTAACAGCATGGAGCTGGCACCGAAGTTAAGCTTTATTGCAAAGTAGATCATTCCATCTCTCCGGCTTCATTAAAACACACACAACCCCCACCAGACACCAAAACTTAACCCATACCCCAGTTCCAAAACGTTTCCCGGAATTAAAACCCACACACGTGCCCCACAGCAAGAAAATTGATATATAACTACTAAGAGACCTCCTGTCAGACATGGCAATTCCAGCAGAATTCCAGCAGACTGAAGGTCAGCACGTCTTGTCATTGAAGAAGGGATTTTACATAAAGTAGCCCAATCAAATATCTACCAGGTTTAAGTGCTTACAGTTATCTACATTTTTCCTTCTCTTCCGACAAACAAACAAAAAACACATCAATAGTATTTCTGTGTGCCCTGACTCCACGAACACCATTCTAATCCAGCATTTACCCAGGACACCTTGAACTAATTTTGCTAGGCTGGATACAGAACTGCTTGCAACTCATTTCCTTTCAGTAGTCCAAGTAGGTAGAACATCAGTTTCTGTATTTACAAAAACCCAACTTAAATAACTTCAAATTATCTAAGCAGTCTAACCAATTAAAAGAAAAAAAAGAAATATGCTATGCAAGTCCCACACAATGTATTATTAAGAGCTTTAAGTATCTGCTGGTATTTTTGTTTGTTTGTTTTTGTTTTTTGACATAGTGTGTAAACTGAAACAACAAATCCCTTTATGAATATCTCTTATCTTTTAATGAACTCTAAATACAACAAAGCAGATGTTTATCAGAACATTTGTCTTTGTGATTTCATATTCCATACTGCACAACACACGGCAGCAGGCACTAGGCTGATTTTTAGATGCTTTGAAAGTAAACTTCAGGAAAAATTAAAATCCTTCATAGTTTACAGATACATAAAGCTTCGATATCAAAGCTCTGTAAGAACTGTAACAAATAATTGTAATGTAAGGAACATGACAATATGATTTTTTTTTTTTTTTTTTTTAATATCTCAAGACCATATACGGCAAGCTTTGTTAACATATAAACCTGTACTGGCATGGTATTATACAGGTATACATGCTAGCATCAAGACACTACCAGTGCCTCACGGTTACAGAAAACCATTCAGCTGTTCCTCTAGTAAACATCTCATAGAAAAATTAAAGACAAAGAATTAAAGTATACAAAAACATACTACGTATATGAAAATATTCCTTGCAGCATGTCCCCAGGCTAGTAGGAAAAATCTTCAATAAGTAACTTTCAAAAGGCATTAAATATCATTCTAAAGACTCACTGAGAAATGTTAATTCAAGGATGATATATTTAATTAATAGAAGTAAATTTGATCATTACTGAAGGGAGAATTAATCTTTAATGATTACTAGATACCAAATGAATTCTGAATAGAAGATGCAGCATAAATACACAAAGACATTAAAATAGCCAGTTCTTGTCTACTTCAGTCCTGCTCTGAACATAAATTGTTTCAATTATAGAAGATCAGCATCTGAACATATCAGTTCTTCCACTGTTGCTACAATAGATGAAGCTGAGACTAACAGAATACGATGACAGACTGCTTGGGCAACAGGTGAACCAGTGATAAAACAAGACAGAACTGTCAAGCTGTTTCAGCAACAGTGAAGGCTGGAAATCATTTGTAGGAGCTGAAGAACCAACCAAAATACTTGAAAAATTATCTGATGGTTGATTTCTCTCTAGACTAATAATTAGCTACTATCAGCAATAAATAAATTCCACAAAACATCAAAATAGTAAAAGAAAGTTTTATTGAAAGCCCTTTGGAGCCCATGGGTTTGGTGTTTACCTAAGCTTCCATGCTGCCTACAGAGGTTCATAAACAGCTGAAGCTCTGCTTTAGCATATTCCCTAATCTGCACACTTGTAACTGCAGGACTGCTGTCCTCTTGAAAAGCAGGATTTAGAAGGCCTACGGGATGGAATCAGAGATTCTTGCACTTAGAGCCATAGAAAAGATTTCTCATTCTGCATTCTCATTCTGAGTTTGACTTAAAAGCTTAACTGAACAACCAGATTTAGATTTTTAAGCAGTATATATATATATAAAACCACCACTGGTCTCCATAGTTTCCAAGACGTCCTCTTTGGAGACTTAAATCTGCTGTTTCTGTGCACCATTAAACCAGCTACCCTGTTTGCTGAGATGCTGATGCGGCCTTGCCTCTTGCACCCTTAAAGGCATCAGAAAAAGCAAAGGTAAGCCACCACAAACTGGATTACTCCTACATTCGCAGCTGAGGTAGGATTCAAAACTAATCTGATTATATGTATATTATGAGCCACTAAGAATCTTTTTGCAGCAATTACCAAACTCCCACATATAGAAAGGGCATTTTCTTGAGCACTGGGCATATCTACCACATGTTAATCTTCAAAGGAAGCGCTGGGGGATGGGGATCTGAACTAGTCTTATAAAGAAGTGACTTTTTTTTTTTTTTAACTGAACTACAAAGAATTATTTCCAACTCTTAAATACACCAAAAGACTTCTGAATAGAACACAATTTCTCCTTTGAACTTCTAAAGATGAATTCCCAGTGATACAACTTCCACAAGTTCCAAAAGGTTTGACATCAGCAGCTGAAGTCTCTGTGGCTGTTTCTGACACACATCTCAAACCCAAGAGCTCTGACTGGTTGGGGCAGAAGGATGCCAAGCAAACCAGTAGCAACTGACATTTGCCTTAGAAATTCATCACCAAGACTATAAAGAAGTTACATCTGTTTTTGAATTGCAATTAATTCTTTCCAGACAAATGAATATGAACTATATGCTTATTTATTTATAAACAAAGCAAGGCTGATAGTGGAAAAAAATGCCCTGAAGGTCATGTCCCAGGTGGTACAGTGAGTCAGTGATGGATGTATGGACCTAGATGGGCTTTCCCAAGAGTGCTGAATAAGCCAACGGATATTGCTGTAAAGCAGCATTTACCTCTGAACAATCCTTGCCAAGCAGGGAAGTCCTTCATAACATCACACTTATCTAGGAAAGGCAAGAAAGAGAATCTAAGCAATACAGGCTGATCAGTCTTATCTAGAATGATGCCTGAAAAGAATTTGAACTATTTCTCTTTGGAAACCTTCTCCAAGAACAGCAATGTCAAGCAGATAAGCCAGAATAGTTAACCTGGATTTACAAAAGGGCAAATCATGCTTGACTAGAATAATTACATTCTACTATGAGATGACTGGCTATGGAGGCAAGCAAAAACCAATCGATGTGGCACTTAGTTTCTTTGTGAACCTTCTGCCACTCTCTCCCACAGCATTCTCAACTGCAAGCTGAAAAAATATTGTTTGGACAAATGGACTCTTAGGCGAGCCAAAAATAGGTTGAATTGTTGCACTCAAAGGGCAGTAATCAATGACTCAATATCCAGCTGGCAACCAACAGCAAGAAAAATACTCCAGGGATACTAGAGTCCGTATCACTCAATACATTCATCAGACACCTGGACAATAAGATCAAGTACAGTGGCTGTATACTTTGGTAGGTATTAAACTGGGGAGTGGCTGACAAGGAATTGCAGAATTTCACTCAGAAGGAACCTTTAAACTCAAGAAAAAGTGTTCACAGAGGCCTCAGGAAATTCAGACTTCTGCAAAGGCAGCAGAATAATTCCAGCCACCAATACAAATTGGAAAGTGAACAGCTGAGTTTGATTTCTCTCTAGACTCACATTATTTATTTCGATGAAATTCACAAAACTATTCTGTGACTTGAACCTTCATAGCCACAAAACAATCCTATTTGTTCTTCTCAATAAAAAACCTAAATGAACTACAGTTTTCAACTTCGTTTTTTGTATACTAGGTGCGTATACGTTACATAAAATGGTGCGCTTTTTTTTAATTACTGAATAACAATTTCAACAACACCCGTCTATCATTTAGGCACCTGAGATTCTCCATAGATGAGATGGCAAAAGTTAGCTAATTCAGAAGTGGGACTGTAAACCATAGCAGAAACTCTGGAAGCTCATGGAACTGCCCCGAGTTTGTCAACAGGAAGTGGAGAGTATACCAGAATGTCAAAATTTCATCCTACCCCTCTTTCCCTGCACAGCACAAGCACTCAAGTCAACAAACGTACTTTTGTGGTGAACACTTATTTCAAAAAGTTTTAAAACTTCCAACCAGGATAAATTCTACTGTCCAGAAGTAGTTTAGAAGTATATTTAAAGTGCTCTGTTAACTGTTAATTAAATCATTTGTTAATTGTACCTCGATAATTCCATCTCTAGGCTACCAGTGCTGCTTGGTATGAAAACTGCGGCACTGCAAGTTTTATCGCTTTACATGTGTTCTCCCCCTTTCCTCATGTTAATCTTGTCTATAATAGAAGTCAGTGGAAGAGCTATTGTTATTTGCCCATTTTCTTTAGAATTGAGAGAAACGTTGGAAATACCTGAAGTTAACCCACATGAACAGCCTAAAAGGAACAGCAACAAAGAATAGCAGCATTGGTTTCCCAGCATCCTCTGTCAAGAAGCATATGGCATTAAGACACCTAATGCTCAAGGTGCAGGACACAGCTTTGTAACGTGTAAGAGAAGTGGAAATGACAATCCTGCGTCTCAACTTAGATGTTTAGGATGAGCTTCAACTACGTCTAACAGTCAAACAGTTAGCTTTGCACATAACAAAGAGATAGGCACTACTACTGCGAAGTGCCTCCCATGCCATCTTAACGACGAAGCGGTCAGGATGGATTAGTTTGTAAGTGCTTGTCTTACTTCACTGACAATTAACTTTGATTAATAGCATATCTTTTATATTAAGGCAACTTAG
>PPHD01021274.1:0-13312 GCA_002909625.1 Bambusicola thoracicus | reverse complement strand
AAACATCCTATGTGATTTCTACAAACAATGAACATACAACAGTCATTTTTAGGTTAGTCTACGAGGGATAATTTAGCCCCACCCAGTAGATTTGGGGTGAAGATTCAGTGAATAATCTTTTTCTCAACAATCACACAGTTATCTGGCTATCATTAAAAAAAAAAAAAAAGTTGCTTACAAAAAGAGAACTCTAACGAAGATGCATGGAAGGATGAAACCAAACAGCACTTTATTAGATGAGTGGCTGTTTTGACTTTTATATCTGAAAGGAGAAATGGGATCAATTTTAGGTTTTTCTCCTCCAGTGACCTGTACTTGTGAATACACCAGTATGAACTAGTCATGATACTGGCCATGTGTGTTGTAGTGGAAACATAACATTAAATAAGTAGGCTGGATAGTTTATAAAATGCAGCGATAGTAAGAGTTCTGCACTCCATGTGTAGGGAAGAAACTTCTCACTTCATTAACATTGTCCCACTTATTTTATTTACCATCTGTTTCTAATTTTGCAATAAGATTGTAAAGATACACCTTTCATTTTTATGTTATACAACACAATGAAAATTTGCTGTTCAAATGCTTGGCAGACTTCAACGCAGATAAAGGTATGCAGTTTTATTAATGTAGAAGGTGCATGTAGACCACCCATCCCATAGTTGAATTTTATTCTGGATATTCTTAGGAATATACAAGCCAGAGACACTACATCATAATATAATTAATGGCACAAAATGGACTCAAGCATTAGAACTTTCATAAGATTTTTTCAGTTTTGCATTTAGTAAACTTTCTTAGTGCTTCACTTAGCAATATTAGTATTCTTTTTATATATTTTTAAATCTGAATATAAAATAATTTCTGCCTAAGGGCAAACCAATTGAGGAAATTTTGCTTAAACTTGTATATTTCCTCTGTGTAGACACTCATGAATGTACGCTGAATTTACATCAATTATTTACACATTATGTTTTTTAATTGAAAAACATTTGCCATAAACAATTCAAAACACAAAATAAACAGTTACTTAGCAATGGATTAAGTAGGACCTACTATGAACAAGAAAACAATCAGCTTAGACATTGTGTTACAAAGAAAAAGATGCTAGGAATTCAAGACGTTGTTACCCAAATATATCCAGTAATTAATGCTTAAACTTCAGAAGTTTGACTCAAATGTCCTTTAAGCTCAATAGAAGTTTCTCCACAGCTTCTACAATGTCTTGATTAAAACTTTTATTTTCAATACTATGGTGAAATGATAGGTAGAATCTGACTCCTTGGTCTTTGTCTAGATTTTGACAGTCTGTAAGAATCTCATTTTTTCCCCTTACAACAAATTAATTACATTTCTTTATCAACTCTCCTGTGTTTAGTAGGCCTTTCGATCAGAAAAGTCTATGTGAAGTTCTAATATTCAAAATAGATTGCATTTTATCCTTGATTACATATAGAACAATTAGACCTGTCTCATAAATTAGATACAATTTATTATTTTATGGGGAGGTGGGTGCAGCAGGAGATGGCAAGTACTCAATTGCAGCAAAAAAACTGCCCTGACTGGAAAGCAGCAGGAGCTTAGCATAACTTATAATCAAGGTAGAACTAGATCAAGACGGAACACTTAAAAAAGTCCCTTCATTAATTTGTAGAATATGGCATATATTTTAAATGTCTAAACTTATTTTAGAAAGGACTAAGGAGACCTTGATCAGGAATTCTTTAAGATTTGCAATCTAAAACATATGAAGAAAGACAAAGTAAGGTTTATGGATTAGCTGAATGCTATAGGAATCAGCACTGAGATATCACCTAACAGCTTTGCATGCTGTGCCTTTCTTTTAGTAGTTCTGTCTGTCTTTAGTCTTCCCTGTCTTTCAGCATTTCAGAAAAAGTATTACCTCCACTTTTGCTGATCCTTATGTGCTTGCAGAACATAAATCGGATGACTAATTCAAAGTCACCACTGCACTGAGATTAAAAGCATAATTTTCACACATCTCACAGTTCTTATACCAGGGGATAGGCAGTTTCTGGCATAGCACTGATTTACATTTGGAATTTGTTGGGGCAGTTTTATTCATTGGACTCCACTGTGAAACCTATCACACTCCCTCAAAACTAGTTATTCAAATGCATTCAGAAATATCTCCTCATACTCCAAAGAACGGGTATGGGAAGGTGAGCCTATCCTAGTAAACAGTCTTATTCTTGAAATCAGCATGGCTGAGTGAAAGCTGCCTGTCAGGAAACCCCTGCAACACTCCTAACTGCCCAGCTGTGCCTATGAATAATTGCAGGGGAGGGAAGTTCAAAATGGTATGAGCTAAATGCACGTGCAGGACTATAAGCACCATTTTGCCAAGTATCCTGTGCTCCTGTGCCCATAGACATCTCTGGACATTATTTGAATTACTAATACAGGAAATGAACCTTGACCTCTGAATGTCTACTTTCACTGGTAAAGTCTGAAAAGTAAGAGTTGAGACCCTTGCACCATTTGAGTCTGGGAGGATAGATATTTATAAAAAGAACATGGATGTAATTTTTCTTTGCTTTCTCCAGAATTCTGGATTCTTCCTGCTTGACTTTCTCACAGAGTGTACCCCTAATTAACCTCTTTGCAAAGGTGTGCCTCGAAGAAACAACACTTATGCATGTGTATTAGAAAAACACCATCAGATATGGTATTAGTTATCTTCAAGGCAGAACTGCTTGACACTAAGACTGGTATCTGAACTACCGGCTTTAAAGAACAGGCTACGTACATATATACATACATACATTGGTATGTATCTATGTACACTAAAATACACAAACACTTGCAGTAGCCCTGATGACTGTTTTTAAAACAAGCACTTGTTCAGATGTCTCTTTTATTATGTTTTTAAATATAGACACTTTCTAATTTTGTTACAAACTATTTGAAGTAAATAGCTCCTACAAGTACAAATTCCATGTTTCCTTTGGGCTGCTTTTGTTACTCAAGTAAATTATCTGAAACTTTTGAAAGCGTATACTGAAGTTCTGCATCATTTCATGCATGATAGAATAATCATTTAATACAAAACAGAAAACACTCAAATATTGTAATGACGGGTACTGGTAATATGCATGTGAATTAGCCATTACATTTAACAGTACACTCACTCTGTGTTTCTTCTGTAAGATACAGCAGTGCAAAACTGTTGTAAATGCAGTTTGTAATCAACTCGGCAGAATTTACACTAGTGTGGCAGAACTGCCACAGTTGGGTCCTCAGACTATAATAATCTTATTCTCTGATACGTGGAAAAAAATAAACACTTATAATGATGATTCTAGTTATTACTTCTAAAAACACATTCAAAACAGAGGAATGTATGCTACATATATATGCTACAGTGCCTACTTGGATGACAAATAACGTTGGATTTAATGAGACAAAACATACGAATATGAATTGCCTTTTCAATGTGTATGAAGTGACATCATGATGTTTAATTGCTATAGGAGAAAATGACTAGTAACCAAAGTAATAAAACAATGAAATATCAGCTCCCTGAGGAAAGACAAACTACGGGGTGAGTACAGCTGATTGAATAGTATCATAATGTGAACTCTTCTATAATAGTCCATGAATAGACTCTCATTTTGGTAGCTCATAAACAGAGAGAACTAACTTACTCTACAAATGCAGTTTTTTTTAAAGAACTAAAAATCTCATTCTGCAAAGAACAACCACTGAAATCACATGTGCTCCAAAGACAGTTTTCCATCTGTGTCTGTAGCAGCTTACTCAGGCATTACTGTTTTTATACTTTTAAGCATATATGTATAGCTTCCATTCACAAGTAATAAAAACACACATTCGTGTGTTCATCCTTTTAGATATAAACACCCTGTACCAGTTCCCTTACTCAACTGTGTCAGACTAACATCCCATTCTTTTAAATTTTTCCAATTTTCCCAACTGCTCTCTTAATAAATACAGTTAATATAGATATGATTGTTAAAATCAGTTGAAAATATTATGCAAATATTAGGCATCATTCACACATATATACATGCAAACAAGCATTCTCATAGACTTTCAATACTTACAAATATCTGAAGTACAGAAGTCACATTTCTGTATGTACACATAGACATTCCTGTATACATAAATTCATGTACACATACACCTCTACACATATGTATCCATACTTGTGTATATCCCCATACATAGCAGGCATCTGACTCATTCAGTTCACAGCCAAATCAGATTACACCACTATAAATAACTGAAGAAAAAAACCCACCATATAATTTACAAGCAATATCTATTTGTTTTAATATAAAAAGCAATGTGTTCAGAATTTTACTTATAACACCATTAATACTCATATAATTTTATACAGCCCTGTATAAACCCCAACTCAGCATCTGCTCTTACACTTTTTCAGCAGTCCAAACTTAAGATTTAATATTTCACTCTTCAAAAATATGAAGTGCAAGGAAAACATCTGCTGTCTTTTTCTCTGTGAAGCCTCAAAGCAAATTCTGTGCCTACTCCATGCTTCTTCACTTTTTTTTCACCTGTCTCTATGGAAATAAAATATTTGCAAAAGAAAGACCCTACAGATTCACTAGAGCTTTACCCCATCCAGTGAAAAATGCACCTCGTTTTCTCCCTCCTTACCACTGTTAATATGAAGCCTCTCTTCTGGAAGTTTCTAATATTTCACAGCAGGAAAATGAAATTTCTCCTCCACTGAACATCTCAAAGCATATTGCATAACTTTACTTATTATGCTTTTGCAATGGAACTGAAGGCTTAAAGTATTCAACAACTTTTGCTTAACACATCATAAAAGTAGGAAATGTTGAAAAAAATGTTGGCAGTGCGTGCCAGTCACAATCAGTATGATTCTTTGAAGATAGATAGGAATGTTTGCTTTTATGTTTCTTCTTAAAATTTTATTTTTCAGTAACTGAAGGACTGGATGAAAAGGTTACCAAGAAATCCAGCAACTTCAATCGTTTTATTCTATTGAGGATCAGATAACCTAATTAAGCATTTTTCACTCAAAATGAAAATGACTTGGTCATGACTGGCTGGGTTTTCAGCAAGTGTTATCTTATCTGCTGGGACGCCAGATTCCTGGAATAAAGCTAGAATAAATAATCAAACAGAATATTCCCAAAATTTTAGGAAAAAAACTCAACTATGGAAATGTACAATAACCAAAACCAATATACATGACGAGTGAATGTCAACAAAGCAAACTTCTATTTACGTTAGTTAAGTTTTTCTCACCATCACAGCTTACTTGTAAAGCATTAAGGAAGCACAGTTCACCTTTAACTACTGCTCAGTGAGGACAAATTGGTTGAGAAGTCCTATGTAAATATTAGTTCGCACTAATTCAGTGTCAGAACAAAACATCATACTTGTAAATACAAATATTCATGCAATCATAATAATTGTAAGAAAAGAAAATCCTATTTTATCTGTTACTGGAGCATGAATTCAAATTTTAAAACTCAGTTGAGTTCTGGTTGTGGCAGGCAAAACAAATATCACAGGTTCAGAAGAAAACAGTGTTAATGACACAAGGTAATACCGAGTAAGGTGGGATTTTTTAGCTTTGAGGGAACATGGGGGGAAAAAAAAAAAAACATGACAAAGGCTTTTCAGCAACAAAAAGGTTGTAGAGTTCATGTTTCATGTCCAGGCTTTTGCTGGAAAATGAGGCCATTGTTCAAACTCTAACCATTCTGTCAGGTTTTATTTTTATTTTAATTTTTCTAGCAAGTTACTAGAATTGCCTTATTTTCACACAACATTTCAGTTTCTGTTAATCTATTTTTTTTCTTGAGACAAGCCATTCTAGCTGAGAAGTCAACTATGAGGTTTTTTCCAGAGCTGGAATATTTTCAACCCACAAGGTAAAACTTATTAACAAGAATATAATGGCTGTGTAATCCACATATTTGAATAAATGGTGAGCAGTTCAGAACACTTAGGAACTAGAACTGGAAGATTTTATTCAGTTACTTGGGGTTCACTCACTGACTTTCTTCCCACAAAATGAGAAGATTTGATAGAAATGTAGGAAAATCTTTCTCATGTATATCCTGCGGTACACAACCAAAGCTGTCTGCCATGAAAAGTAATGTATTTTTAGAGAAAGCATGTAAAATAAGGTAAACAGTTACATCAATTAATATCCTATATTATATATATACACACTATATATAGAACAGGGACACATGGGGAAATAGAGTTTAAGGGGAGGCAAGCAACACTATGGCAATCATGTAAAAAAAAACAAAAACAACATGGTGTGATGTTCAGATGGGAGAAAGATTTTAAAAATAAAGGAAAACAAAATACTGATTGTTCTATCCAAGTATAGATTTTCTATTTCTGAGGCAGAACTAAACTAAATTATGTGTTCACACATCTTTTAAATCAACCCAGTTTGTTCAACTACAGATGCCGCAACTGAAGTATCTCTGGTCTGCAGCAGCATTACCAGTCTCCTGACAAAAACAAGCAAAAAGATGTAAGGTTGAATAAAAAGAACCTTTGTGGTAGAAGAATGCTTCCTTTAAAGTTACACTTTGCTTCTCATCTGACTGTAGATGGAAAGCAAGCAATAGGTCTATGAATAATTATAGACTTCTGTCTTCTTATTTGCTGTTCCAAAAGCTAAAATTACAACATCTTTGAAACTTCTTTTAAATTATGGTTGCAAACAAATTTACATTGAGAGAAAGTGCCCTGTAATTAAGTATGAATTACAAAATATGACTGTCTCAATGCTGATACAATGTAGCATTATGATCACAGTGACTCACCTTGTTCCTCATTGATAAGGCCCATATGTGCATGTGCTTGTGCTTGCCTTTTCCCACCATCAGTTTTTATTAGTTGAGCAGAGTTAAAGCATTGTTCATACAAGTAATTCCTTAACTGTTTCTCCTCAGGGTCATCGAAGCAGTAGGCCACGTTAAGCTGGTTGTCAAAAACTTCCTCAGAGTGCCCTGTAAAGACGAATAATAGTCAATATGCTAATTTTCATCAGCTTTCACAGATCTCACAGCAACAGTCATATAAGGAAAATGAAGGGTTATTAATATACCCCGTATTCAAATAATATCAAGTTTTCTATATATTCAGTCAAGGATAAGTAAGGAGAAAATGATAACCTACAAAATTAGGCAAAAATGAAAACTTGATCTAGATAAACTACAACAGTTTGCTATTACTTTTGTATATAAAATCAAAACTTCAATCAATGAAACACAAAGAAGCTCTACAATACATTGACAAGTTGAGAGACAGAAGCAAGAGTGAGCAAAGAACCTCACACATTCAGTCTCCACTGGAGAAGTATTTGAACCGCTGAGACCTTAAAGACACTAGGAGTTTTCAAAACAGATCTAAGTAGCAGCTTATGATGGAGACAAAGAACCAAAGAGAACACCCTGTGAGCACTACCCATTAATTTTATACCATTTAAAACATTTAAAGTAAAGAAAGCTAACAAGAAATGCTTTCAGTTTTCCCTCTACATCATCATTTTTAATACCTTAACACTCTTACATGTTAAGGATCACCTGAAATTCTAGCTTTTAGCATGAAAAAGTCCACCAAGACAGTGAGCTCAGAACAAATGTGGAAAGCAGGGAGGGGCTTAAAGTCCTAGAACTCCTTTAGGATCTGACAAAGAAACCTATTCAGATGGCACTCTTCCCATCAGTCAGCTAAATGAATACACACTATACCTAATACTTATAAAAACACTCCAAATTCCAATTCTAAGAAGCATTACGAAATTATCACCAAATGCATTATTCACAATTCAAAATTACTGCGATTGTCTATGTAAATGACTTTTGTCAAAAGAGTACATTAAAAAAAGAACATGCACAAAAATACAGAAGGTTATTAAAAAACCCTATTAATTTGGATTAGAGATCAAAAGCTCACCTAACTACTTGTCATATTGCTTCTCTCTGGGTTGTTTTAAGAATATATTCCCTACACAATGATGAAGAATCTATGAGATAACAAAGTATATCAAGAATCTATAGGCTTCATAGCTAAATTGACTACTGGCAAAACTAAATTTATTTTATTCCCAAACTCTGCTTATGTTAGTTAAGAATACAAATAATTATGATTTCCTACTGTGTTTGTGGCTGTGAAATGAAAATAAGCCAAATAGTATGCCCTTAAAACAATTTTCCCGTAGTTGGGTAAAGAAGGAGTTAAGAACTACAAGTGCTGCAGCAGGTAAAAGAATGTTTGGATAAGGTAGATGTGTGAACAGAGCCACTTTGCTTTCAGGAGTTCTGCAATTCCTAAGCTTTGCTCAACAAAGAAGAAAAAAGAGAAAAGAAAGAAAAAAGCTCTCTTACACACGGAACAGCACAGAAATCAACACAGAAAAAGGTATCTAATTTCAACACTCAAAGCCCAGATCTTTTCTAAGTATTTTAGGACTGTGATACTGTAGCAGAACACTTTGATTAAAGGATGCCACTAACTTTGCTTCCTTTCTTTCTTTTTTCATCTATGAAAAGACTTGCAGAAAGTCCAACTTCTGAAAAGGACTAATTTCTGACTGTAAATTCTGTCATTTACGAGTCACCAGCACTGTTTAGAACTAAGAACAGTAATTACTCAAAAAAGTACTTTGCTTGCATCTCTAACCCACACACCTCCACTACAGCATGCTCTGTCTCAAAATTCTGAATTATATACATATTCTAAGAGAAAGTAATATAAATCCTTCATTAATCTGGCCAATAAAACCAACCCAGATATAGCCACCGTTTATCTAGGATCTTCCACTCAAGGAAGAAAAGCAGACACTGCTTGGCTATGATTTATTTCAGCCCAACTTAAACACCTGTTGTGGCATAAAAGAACACTTCTGAAGATTATCTCAAATGTAGAAAGCAGAGGTTCCCACCATGATTACAAGCAATGACTCAACCACTTAAACACAGAAATATAAAAGCTAAATTTGATCAATAACTGAATCTAAGGTAATAATACACATTAGATGTTGATTACAGCTAAGTGAACGTGAACTTAGAAGTTAGAAGAAGATATATGCAAATAGTTACAATAGGACAGTAAGAGGAAAGAGAATGGGATTGTCATGAAGAACACTAGACACAGATCTGTTGCCTGTGAAATATTTGCTATGAAGTATTAAGGCACTAACACTACATAAAATTATGCAGATAACTTCAGGTAGTGCCCTACAAATCTCAAGAGATGGTACAGACCTGAGGCGGACTATTGCTACTGCCATGGCTTTGATTGAATGAACTTTAATGTGACCCTCTGATGACTATCCTGCTGGTGAATAACAATGAGAAGTGCATAAAGACAACCATTTCTCTGTAATAGTCTTGGACAGTGGCTGACCAGATAGGCTGGTGTCACAATAAAATAAACCCTAAAGATAGATGCTTAAAAGCCATATTGTCTTTGGGATTCAAAGTCTCTCTGATTTACAAATCAAGAAATTCACTAATATTATTCTGACAGAGGTATAGCCAGCATGTCAGACTTAGTGAAAGTGAACTTCTATCTTAGGAGAAGAAAAATATTAGAATAGATAAACACACTCTTCTATAAAATCTCCCATAGGTAGTTCAGTCATTAAAGTTTTGACTTCTCTGATTTTGGACAGTAAATTCTTGACATCTGTTAATAGAATATATATACACACACATACATACACACATATCACCTATCACAGAGAGAATGACACCACTGGAATACCAAATGAACAGAAAGAGAAGTCTGAGAAACACACACAACTGTGAAATAGCTCCTGAAAGATAAATTCTTCAATATTTCAATAATATTTCAAAAATGACTTTTACTCCAAAACCAATGGAAGCTGAACTCAGATTTCCCAGAGCATTTAGGATGCAGGATTAAAATAATGCTGCGAAGATGAGCAGAATGGCTACCCAAAATGGCAGCTAATCAGAACAAATGGAACTTGATGGAGCAGATGATAGTGAAGCTTGATAGTCTGTGGTTGAAACGGGACTAGGAACACACCTTATGAGCAATTATCCAAAGTAACATTTTTTTTTTTTCAATGCCAATTACCAAATTTAAGGCAGCAATATTTCATATGAATTTTGTTCACTTAAACATTTTTTGTGCTTTTTTTCCTTAGTTTTTAACAAACGAGAATTGTTATGTTATACTGTAGTACTTATTTTGCACTCTCAAAAATGTTTTTACAACAAAATATAAAATACAGAAAATTGGCTTCTTTAATTTTGTTTGATTTGGACGTTTCAAAACATTTTATTTTCATCATCCTTTACGAAGGAAAAATGGGTATCTATGCACTTAAGTATTTCTATCAAACTTTACTGAAGTCTTTTTGTTAAACAGATTTTAAAAAATCCCTTCCACTTGAGTTTAAACATAAAACCCCATATTTTACACATATGCAGGGTTTCCTGCTCTGCATCAGATTCTCTTCACATGCATCTCAGCCGTCACGTAGACTCTCCCTGTTACCCTGAAGCCATACTCCTTGAATCAGTCCACTGAGTATAATATCAGTTTGTACTTGGACTATTATCAGGAACCTTTGGCGAGCAAAGTTCTGCATGGAGCACAGGTTAATTCCGGTTTGTGGTCTGCACACTGGTGTTCAGCTCTTCCACAACTGAGTAGTGCAATGCCCACGGATAGAGAGGTGGAGGCTGGGTACGCCAATCCCAACAGACTTTGGAGGTAAGTACTACTGCTGCCACAGCTGTATCATCCGCTGTGTGACAGAATGTGGTAAAAAAGAAAGGACAAGAAGTACTACAGCGACTTTTAGAGAGGAGATGAAAACAACATCCTGAAGAGATCCTGGCTTGGTATTTTCCCTGAAGAAGAAAAAACACTGTTCTTGTTAACAGAAAACAGAACTTGCCCTTCAGAAACTCACCTTCAAAATATAGGTATCAGAAAGAAATTTTTCAACATCTGTCTCTGTCCAAATATTTTCTACTGAAGGGACTACCAGTCAGTCCTCTGTTCCTGCCAGGCAAAGGCCACGTGGAAACTTTTCAACAGCTGCTAACACTCATCTTCCAGTTCAGTTACTTGTTTTTAGCGAGTGTGACTGAATTATAGCTGACCATTCATCCTTGAAGACATATCAAGGAGTGCCTTAAGATCACTGGAGTCACTAGGAGCCATTTTTAATGTCAGAATGAGACACCATTAGTACTGGAAGTTTCATTTTTCTCTTGCCTGAGAGATCAATACTGAGGACTCAGTAGCAAGAAGACAGCTGGTGTCACAAAGAGTTCACATTCAGAAACATCCAGGATGAAGGCTGTTGAGCCAATAAGGAACATCAACAGCAAAAGAATGATGCTACAGTCAGTCTATTTCTACCTCAATTCATACACAGCAAAGAATCAGTCCCATTTGCTTGCTCAGGACAACCATGCCTTTACAGTTGCAGCTAGGAACTTCTTTCTTTCCAAAAAGCTTATCCATAAGCTGCACTCACTGAGCTACTATACACAAATGTAAATGAAGAAAGGGTGCTATGGGGTGGCATGGACACAATCAAACTGAAAGCACAGCTTCCATTTCACAGATATTAGGTAGCAGGGCAAACTGGGTGAACACCCTCCCTCCACCACTAAGTACATAAACAGAATATTTTCAAAGTAGAATCTATGCAAAGGTGCTAAGAAATGACCTAGATATACATTTGCCATATATGGGTGAAGCTCTCTAGTAATACTAACATAAGGAAATGGAATTGGTCATTTGTGACACCAGTGGGGGACTCCCAGCCACCAAAATAAAAACATACTCCTTCAATTAGAGGCATTCAGGCACAATTTTAAACACGGAAATGCGAGTTCTGTTGAAGTCAGCTTGCGACATTTTGAGAAGTCTTGGCATCGTTCCAGGGGAGAATCCCCTTACTTCTTACAGTTAATAAATTATAAGTAATCACTCCATTGTTCTCTAGCAACTACTACATTTCTTTTTCCTGAGAACAACATAAAGTAGAGAAGGAGAAACCTGCTTCAGAAAACAAAAGCACTCCTTTGCCCATCCCCTCAAAACCAAACAAAAACTACCTCCTCCTAGAAAATATTAAAAGAACTTTTGGTATGTTACCTTTTCCTTCTTTCCTCTTTTTTTTCCTTTCCCCCCCAAAAATAACACAGGTAATAAGGTTATTGCATTTTTTTTTCTAGCAGCCTAAGGGATAAGTGAAATCTTACAGAAAAGCATCTCCCTGTAAAATGCTAAATTCCGTTTTCAAACTTCAGTACCTCAAACATAGAAAGATTTTCTAGTGTGCACACACCAAATGTTCTCATCAAATGTGATTCATGCGTCTTCATTTAGTTTATGATGTACCTTTTGCAATGAGAACAAATACTAATTCACCTTGACAGAAGTTTGCTCCGTACTGAAGTGAGGAAAAAAGAGCTAAGTTAGCAACTCCTAATTCTTTGTCTCTGGTATCCTCTAGAACAAGGGTCAGCAGCCTGTAGCACATGCACAGATTTAGCATTTGGCATGTCACAAAGGTTGCACAGGGTCTAAGAAAAGCAACAGCTTCCGGGTCATAACGCCTGCTCTCCACCAGCTGCCCCAGTGATCAGCTAACAAGCTGTGTCTTGCCCCTTAGAAAGCATATGCATACTGAACACTAGCTCAATGCACTGGCTCTGACAAAGGGAACAGAGTCACCTGCTACTACAGTGCCTGCTGCTGATTGACTGCGGCTATTGAAGAGTGGAACTGGTTTTGCTCCCCTGCTCCAGCAAACTAAAGTTGAGGGCTGAGAGGCCTCTTCCTTTAAGAGTTCTTGAGTTGTACCTTGACTTGCATTGTCTGGAAGGAGAATACAACACAGGTAACCACCCATGCTAGCAAGGCTCTTTGTGGTTTACATTAGTCAGCACAGGTAAGGATTCAGTTCAGGTTCAAACCTCCATTCAATAAGTAATTCAGATGTAATTCAAGGAGCTGACCTCCACCTGAAATACCAGGCTGATGCTTTATGGTACAATCCACGTACTGCCATTCTTCTCACAGGCTCGGTGCTAACCAACTTACAAAACTGGAGGTAAGCAATAATTTGAGGAGATGATTCAAAGAAGTGGCTTCGTCCAGTGAGCATACAGATCCAAAAACCAAACTTGCAGTGCATTTTAAAACAATAAGACAGACTGTAGCAGCCAAGTAACAGTTTAAAGAATCAGTTATATTCTTATGGTAAAATGCATGCAAAGAGAACATTAAGGCTATTGTAAGTATTTTTCTC
>PPHD01021273.1:0-13312 GCA_002909625.1 Bambusicola thoracicus | reverse complement strand
AGCTCTGAGCAGACTGGCCAGCACTGATAGTGGGCATCACCGCATAGCTGCACAGAGGAAGGCTGCATTTTTCCCCCTTCTAGTTCCACCCCTTGCAGTGCTGTACTCAGAAATACACACTGCTCTGTCACTACAGCCTGGCACAGGTCCTGATTTACAATGCTCCAGTTTTTTTTTACAGATCCTTGCATTTAGTTCACAGCCAGGGCCTCATTTGTACAGGTCTGTGCATCGGTGTGATGTTAGGGACACTACACACTCACAGTAAGAATGACTCATAGAAAAATGTCGGTTTCTTGGAAAAAGTACCCAATCTGTCAAGTTAGATGTCTGAAGGCAACCTACCAGAAGCCTGATGAATCTACCCACTAAACAGGACATACTACATGTACGTACGATTTAACGCAGTTTTAACAAAGAGAAATAAATCCATCTCAACAGATAGTACTTTATCCTCAGCCAAACCAGCTCCACTTGTGCTGTGCTTATCGCTGTGCTGCTTGGACTGCAGCAAGACCCGACTTCCTGGAACTGCAGCCCAGCAGCATTTGTATGCTAAAAGCTGATACAGCTGATGCTGGCAATGGTTTCTGTTGCATAGATCAATGCTGTCCTAAGTCAAACTCCCCAGTGGTTCAATTTCAAGTCCACGTTGCTACTTCAGTCGTGGGTGGGAGGGATGAGGAGGAAAGGGAGGGAAAAGGAAAAAGAACAACAACAAACCACATGAGAATGCTTGAAAGAGGTATTTATTACAAAAATGAATTTAAAATTCCACCACATTTTCCACATTTCCCTGTACAAAACATATTCATAGATCAAGGGACCGTTCTCCCACATTCTCTCTGCAGGCTGTACAGTGCAGTAATCCCATCTCAGAAGACAGTCAGATCACGGAAGGGTGCACACATGTGCATGTATGCACACACACGTACAGCAGCATTAGTAAGAAAGGCCCAGAATATAGGACAGAGTCACATAAGAACCCCTCCTAATGTCCTAAAGTCCATATGGTTTTGCTTTCATAACTGGTACTTGGCCAGTGCGGGAGGGCCCACCTGGCTCCAAGTGCAGTCCCTTGGCTGTAAAGGAGAACACCCTTACCTACACTCCGCAGCTGGTGGAGATGCAAGGCCACAGCCAGGGAGGTGTTTGCACTGCCAACAATACCTTGAGAGGAGGGAATGGTGTTACAACAGTACTTGTGAACAGAGGGCCAGCTCAGAATACATCACACAAGCATGGCCAGCAGAAGCATCTAAGCACAACAGCAGAGGACTTCAGATAAATGTCTGTGTTTCTATGTTGACAGCTGGTTCACTCTCAGGTCCCTTGATGAAGATTCTCAGAGTATAGAAAAGGGGCAGCTGGCAGAAAAAAAAAATCTAACCCTAAGTACATTTGCTTTCTATTAATGGGTACTGGTTTTGCTCTCAGTGTGATAGCTACTCACTCACCCAGGATACTACGGGGTGTCCTGTCTTACTCCTCATTCAGACATGAATGGATGCACAGCCTAAAACATGAAGGAAAAATGACACATCCTGCACTTTGGGGAAGCACTTAAACAGAAGGAGAGAGATATAAAACGGAGAATCCTATCCATGCTCTCTGTGCACCAACAACATTCCACCGAGATGCAAAAATAAAACTGCAAACGAGAGCAGTGCTGGCTGTCCCACTCACAGAGCTGTGAATGACACCAGCAAGCAGAACACGACACAAAGTCCTCTGCTTGAACCAAGAGTAATATTGGCAAAGGAATCTCCATTCAAATCCTTCCCACAGTCACAGCTCCGTCTCGCAGCATGTGTAGCCGACCCTCCTGCTGGAATAGGTGTGTGCAGAGGTGTCTGCAGGGGGCTGCTAACACATCCTAAGATGAATGGCAGGTCTAGGATGAGCCAAATGAGTCGAGAAGCCTTTTACTTATCCTCCAAGGACTGAAGAGGTGAAAATAGGTTTCAGATTTAAAAACAAATAAATAATGTAGCAGGGAACCTGGAGATCTGCAGCTTTTTGTAGTCTGACTCCACAGACACCATTTGATGAAATACTTCACTGGGGATAAAAGCAGCCCTGTCAAGGAAACATCAAAGAAACAGCTGCTCCAGAGAACAGCATCTTCTGGCCCTGGAAAGCACCGCGAGCCATTTTCCATGTGACTGAGGAAGAGGACTGTGATAATCAGCCTGCAGGATGAGCCTGAACTCGTTCCACACATATGGAGGGAAGAACAGAACTGAAGCAGCCCAAATTCTGTCCAGAATGCAGAGTGCCCCGTACCCTTTGCCTATGGCTGCACCACGGGTCTTTTTATGTCAGAGTCAGTAGGAGAACCCAAATACATTTTTATTCACAACATTTTGGCTGCTATTCTGTTCCAGCTATGACCAGAGAAGGCGGGTTTTTGTTTGCATGTTTTTGAGAAGCAAATATTGAATCAAATACTATTTTTTCAGTTTTCTTCTACGGAAAGAATAGAGCGGCATCATTTCAGCTACTTGAAAACCCAACCCATGGAGCCCAGAAGTGGCAGATGCAACGTGTTCTTTTTTCGCATCTGCCCTCTAGTCTTCAAACATCAACCTTGTAATGGTTTGAACTCCAGATAAAAAATAAGATTCAGCTGGAGCTTGCTCCCTCTGGTGGAATATCTGCATTTTTTCACTGCATGGCTCCACGCCACTACCAGCCCGTAACACCTAACAGACAGGCCAGTCTCAATGCCAACCGACCGTTCTCAAAGGAGGATTTCTGAACCGGCAATCCCAAAGAAATGAAAAGAAAACCAACACACCCTTTTGTCTATACTGAGTCACCAATGCCCACCCACTGCTATTAGCGACTGAGGACCAAAGTACTCTGACCAAGGAACACACTGGCTCATCTTCCTCAGGCAGTTCTTACAATGCTGACACCTTCAACATTACCAAAATAGCTGAGGTCACCGAGCTGATGTTTGCTTTCTATCAGAGATTTAAGATGGCAGATGAAGAATGTTAGGAACTACCATTCCGTAACATAAGTTTTCTACGTTTGTCTGTTTGTTGTTTTTTGCTGTTAATGTTAAATGTAAATTAAAGGCTGGAAAAAACCCTACACTTCAAATCACAGCTTTTATCAGCACTCATGGAGATTCTCCCCCCACGACAATAGGACTACTGTAGGAAAAACAGACTCAGGACAGCAAGGTTTTAGGCTGATAGTCCTGCCCAGAGCAAAGATGCTGAATCACATTGCTACAAAGGCAGCACTGCACTGCCTGTCTGCCATGTTGCCAACAGTTAACAATTCACAGCTGCTGTGAGATAAAGCAGGACAGCTCCTCTGCAGCCTCTTCCACATCCTTCTCTCCTATGTATCATCTCTGCAAACCCCTGGCTCATGCAGGTGGGAGCACTTCTTGCAATAGGCAAGTAGAAAAGAATCATCAAACCCAGTAGCTAATTAGTGTAACAACTTCCCACCATGAACTATCAGCAGGTGATAAACTCAAAACCTTTAGAATCAAAATCACAGGCCATCTGTGTTAGTTTCTATAGGAGTCAGCCTCTGGAGAGAGCTGTGGCACTCTGAGCAAGAGGCTTACAACAGCAAGCAGCTGCCCATGGCTCCTCTGAAAAGGAATGAAAGGCAATCTGACTAGAGCCCCAGTCCCTCAAACAGAAAACTGTCCCGGGGATGCTAATGCAGCCTTTTGTGCTGTAGAAGTTGCATTAGAATTCAAGGTTTGATAAATGAATATACAATTGATGTTTTAGCAGACACACAAACCTGTACCCAAGCTTTAATGCAAGGCTGAGAAGCAGAGCGAGAAATCTGAAAAGAGAAGCCTGAGTTCCTTGAGACATATATAAAAGAGTTCTGCAAATATTAGTTCTTGACACAGGAACACAGCTGGGGTCTGAGTAGCAACCAAGAACTGTGACAAGAAATTCAAACTGGGGAGAGAACTGGAGACGGAATACAAAGAACCTTTACCAAAACAGACCTAATACAGGAGAAAGGCACCTGATAAATAACATTCCACTTTCACGGAAGGGGCGGATTCAACATCCAAGGGCTCCTGACACTTAAAGAATTTTAGCCTGCCCTCACATTTTCTTCTATATAGTAATCAAATGGACAGCCATTTACAGGAGGGAATGCGCTCCATATTGGAACACATTGCACAGATGCCAATGGCCAGTTCTGCAGCTGCTATTTCCTTAAGATGAAGCCTTTTTTCTAAAAACACAGATAGTGGCACTGAGATGGCTGCGATCAAAAGACAAATGACAGCTATCTAAAATGTTCACCCAATCATTTTGGTCCCAAGCACACACCCGAAGGTCAGCCTTCACAGCGCACTGGGGCAGAAAATACATCACCTGCTGTTCCCACTGTAATTTCCTTAGCAGTGTCAGGCAGAACTGTAAAGGAGCTACAAAGTGCAGCGCTGGAACAGTCTGGATCTGAGCACAGGCCTGCAAGGTGATTGTTATAAACCATTAAAGGTGACCAGAAAGCAAGGCAGTATAAGGGGGTAAACAATCTCCATCTCCTCTGTCAGCAAAGGGCCTGGGAGACAGACGAGGCACAGTGGTTCTGGAGTGGTTCAAGCAGACCCTTTTCAGTCAAATTCTAAAAATTCAGGGTTGGAGCAAAAAAAATGCAGCCAGCCAAGGCTGAGCAGTAAGGAGATCCCCACAAGCTTATTTCAAGGTTTAAGAAAAACCTTACCATAAGAAAGGTCATGAAGCGTGATTCGTGTTCCAATATCTGGACACTATCAGGCTCTCAAACTGCAATGACACAAGAAGGAAGACAGACAAACACATGTGAACATACAACTACACTCAGTCCCCAACTTGTACTGACTGCTGGAATGCTACTGCTGTTTGCTTGTGAAGAGTCCCAGTGTATTGCTCAAAAGAACTGAGATTTAACCAGCCAGTTGTCCAGGAACATCACCTAATGATTCATAATATGAGTCTTTCTAAGAGGATCAGCTTCTGCATCTCGTAATGCAGGCAGTGCAAACAAATGCCAGAGCAACAGGGCTACCGCACCCAGAGTTCACCAGAGAGGACACTTTACGCGTCCTCCAAAGCGCCAGAACCAGCTTGATGTGCAGCAGTCCTCATGCTTCTTATTCTCTGTCCCCAGATGCTCTTTGGTGGCTCTAGAACTCCCAGGAGTCCATCCACCGGAGCCCTGCCATGGGGCTGCTGGGGTCAGATGCCATGGGTCCTATCATCCCGTAGGACAGAGGATGGAAGAGGTAGAAGCTGTGGGAAGAATTAAAATGCCCATCAAGGACTGCACAGTTTTCTGTTTCAAGAACAGTGTAGCATATTAGTCCATACGGGTATCCTATGGGACCTTTGTTTTTAGGATGGCTCTAAGCTCCACTGGAGACGTTCCACTTACCTCCACTGAACACAACACATACATAACCCACACTTTTATCACTGGTGCCATTTTCTTTTAGAAAGCAACAGCTTCAGAGAAAAGCCAGCTAAGAAGATCTACAGCAATGAGGAATTTGCCTGCATTTGAGAGATCTGGCACCACTTAGCACGGGGAGTAGAATCAGAAACACTGAACTGTGAGTTCAGAAGGGAATGGAGCATTTGCACTGAGTAGTAAAAGGAAAGAAAGATTCCCTGCAGTTAAAGGATGTTTTAAAACATATTGCTGAGAGCTTAGGACTGGACTTGATGTCTTAGAGTCAAGATCAGCAGAGATGAGTGGCACAGACAAACGTCGAGGGCAGTTAATAGGCACAAAGTCTCCACTAAGACTGTGGCTGTTAGGCATTGAGAAAGAGCTGAGCTTTCAGCCCTCACCTGTACATGATGAGCAGAATCAGTGCCAGGATCCCCCCTCCATAAACTCTTCTAGCTGTAGTGCTGGGTGACAAGAACTGAGAAAAAAACTTCAGTAGTGTGTCCCAGGTGATTCCTAGGAGAATAATGAGACAGAAGTCAGGATCAGTGCAAATGCCAAAGACGACAGTTGTTACATTCAGTCACACTGTGCTGACAAAGCTCTGTTAACACCAGAGGACCTTATCAATTTTTAAATCCATTTCCCTTGCTAACCATCAGAACTGCAGAGATTGTTTTCTATCAGCAGAAAGTTCTCTTTTCCTTCCCTCCCACCTGAATAAATGGGCAAGACATCCAGGCTCCAGCTTGCTAACTAAGGTAGCACAAAAGCACAGGAAAAACTACCAAGAATGAATTACAAATGAACCTGACAGAAAAGCAGTAACAACAAACAATGGGAAGTAACATATAAAAGACTATAAAAGAGCAATGATACCACGGAGAATAGGGATCACATCTCAATTCAGATGCCCTAACTACCAGACGTGGCTGTCTCCTGAGGGTGGCAACAAAGAGACAGTTTGGCAACACAAGGTGCTTTGTGAAAAACATTTTCAGTAAGTCATTGTTTTCAAGCTCTTTGCACAAGGTAAAACTGTTTAGTCTGAAAATGTTTCGTCTAACAGAATAACAGAATTTCACCTATGTCTCTGCTTTACCTTCTCCCAGCATCCAATATTTACCTGTCAACATGCTGGAAAAAAGCATGGCAGGAAAGTAGTGGTGAAAGTAGAGAACTCGGCCCATCATGAAGAAGGGAAGGTAATGAAGGAGCCAGCCCAGAGCAACCTGCCCTCCGCCACAGAGCACAACTCGAGACAGCTCTGGAACACAAACAAATATGCTTCAGCAGAAAAGAATTCAACATACAACTCCTCTTAACAAGCCCTGTCACAGTAAGTAGCATGCTATACATTTACAGTATTACATTTTCCTACTACATGGCACCTTGCATGTTGTTGTAATACATTGTTATGTGCTGTATTATATTACTATATTACATAGGAGTTATCCAAAAAGTCTCAATGGGCAAGCAGCAGATTGACCAGGCTCTATGTTAAGACCAAGTTTGCAGTTTCTCAGCGTATACGCAGGTCATTCCAATTTCTGATGTCTTTGGTTCTCTCTGCAACAAGACTACAGGCCACCTAGATGATCACTTTGCCAGCCTTTCCCAGAAGGAAATGCTGCCTACCTTTCAGAGCCTGGGGAAGAGACTGAGAGCTCTGGTTTGTGCAGATGGCTTAGCCAATAGCTTATCACTGTGTGACTGAATAGTGTCACACCGCATCTGATATTTCACTTCCAACAGAGAGATCTACAAAACGAAGTAACCACTGACGTAAACTGCAAAGATTAACATATGATGTAGTCAGACTGTTGAAAAGCTCTACAACCCTGGCATCAGATGCAATAAAAGACCCTTAACCATTTATTTTGCATAAAATATTAGGAGACATTTATCATTTCAAAACAGTATGCATATTACAATGGTTCACTATGCTTGCAAGGCTTGAGAGTAGACAATTTGGATCAATACACAGTCTCCATTACAGCCAACTCGGGTACCTCTTTGAGGTATCTCTATTAAAGATTGGTCCTGTTCATGGTTAAGCTACTTGAGGCATGAATCTCACACTCTTTCCCTTGTGGACGCCACTCTATAACCTAACCTCAGTGGTCTTCTACCCCTGGTAGACAGTCCTGCCTTTCACACGCTTCTAGGACATCTGCAAATGGAATTTATGAAAAGGAAGTTGGGTATCAGTAGCTTGTGTGGGATCAGTAGCAGTGTTAGAAAACAGATTGTAGGCATCCGCAAAGCAAAAAAAGATAAGGCCATGGGACCAGTACACGTCTGCACCAGGAAGGTTTACCTGGCGTACATTTTATCACTTTCCTATTGGTATGTCCAGATCAAAAACAGTCTTACCAATAAATATGCATCAGGGTTTTGGCAGGGATAGAGTTGAATCTCCCTGTAGAGGCAGTGAGGAGTTTGAAGGCACAAGAAGTTGGGAGGAAACACAGCTAGGACAGCTTACCCAAACTAGCCAGGGGGATATTCCATACCATATGGTGTCACACTGAGCAATAAAAGCTGAGGAGGAGGAGGGGTCCTTCAAGTGATGACATCTGTCATCCCAAGAAACCATTATGTGTGATAAGCCCTGTTTTCCTGGGAGTGGCTGTACATCTGCCTACTGATTAATGAATTCCTTGTTTTGCTTTACTTGCATGTGCAGCTTTTGCTTTACTTAGCACACCATCTTTATCTCAATCCACAAGTTCTCACACTTTTACCATTCTGATTCTCTCCTCCATGTAAATTAGGAGAGCGAGCAAATGTGGTGCTCAGGCCACATTGCTCAGAGGCAATTGTGGCCAGCATCTCAAGGTCTTGAACAGCTCCTAAGCAACTGTCACACCAGGCTGGGCAATCACCTGGCAGAGCACAGCTGGCATATGAGTTACTAACTGATCCAAACCTTTGTCTCCTACAAGAAAATAACCTAGCAAAAACCTATTGTGCTTCATACCTTTGGATCACCTTCCGATGCCAGTCTATACCCAGTTCAGCTCTGTACTCTCCAACAAAGGAGTGGTAAGACTGTTGAGGAGCTGATCATACCTCCTTCCTGTGAATTACTTACAGAGCACTTTTCCTCATTAGCTTTCTATGTATGTTTTTCAGGATCTTGGTGATTTGAGGATTTCTGATCAACGCTTACAAGCTGAGGAAATTTGGCAACTCACTGTGTATGGTCTGCCAGGCAGAAAGTCAGATTTTACTCAGAGTGATTATTTCTTACACGGCATCTTCTGTTAGCAGTCACATTATTCTGTAGTACACTTTCAAAGCACTATGTAGCTTAGTGTTCGGTACATACAGCTCCCTTGAGTTTAATGCATTAAACTTCCAGAGGCTTTAATACAATATATGGGAACATTTTTAATACAGCATTCCCAATAAGAGCTTTTGTGCATTGTCAAACCAGGATGTTATTAGAATTACTCTCCTGTATAGGAGGCATAGGAAAACTGACCTCACCTTTGTGTTCAGAAGTCAGTTGGACACCCCTCTTCAGTGCCACTGCAGTGGAAATCACTATCAGAAGATACAGCCCAATAGTAAACAGATTCAGCCACCATACCACCTGTGTAGGAAAAGAGAAAGATTTAGGACGTAGGGCTGGAAATAGGAATGAACATGAGAGGAAATGAAAAGCTACATGCAAGTATAAGAATACTACTGGAGAGACAGTCCAAAAGAAGGATGAAAAGATTTGTTGTCAGTGGAAAAAGCAAGAGTAAAATTTGCTAAAGACAGTGGCTTGGAACCTCCTGTTCCAACTTACCGGGTTTCCCAGCAAATAAACCCGATAATCTGTCTCATTGACACCAGAAAAACGCAGACCCTAAGGAAACAGACCAGATGTAAGCAAATTGGATTTGTATCAATCCAGTTTATACCTATTTTCTAGCGTCAAAGGTGAAACAAACTCCCTTCCATGCAGCTCAGGTGCTACGAAATAAAGTTGATGTCATCTTCAAGGTGATTAAGAGGTCCTATGCTTCAAGAAGCATGGTAAAGTACTTGAAAACAGAAAGGGAAGTGGACTAATTAATATACCTGGTAGTTGATGGGCCAGTGCCAGGGTTTGGATGTAACTTCATTGTCCTTTGGTTTCAGGCCACTGTTTCCCTACAGACAAGTCAAGATAAAATTGAAATGAGTGGGCAGTTGTGCTGCAAAGAATGCTCCCAAAAAATGTCTGGGTTTACAAATATATGTGAATATATTCCAAGCAAAGGTTGTTTTCTGATTACATGCACACATCTTCTGGAAATAGGTATGAGGACAATGAATGTTTTAATATTACTGCGCAAATGAAAATGTTCTTTGAGTATCCTTACAGGCAGTATTCCCTCATTTCTCTTTAACAGGTTTTCTGTCATTGAGTACACATGTTGCATAAGCAAGACCTTTGTTCGTTAACAGGCTGCTTCAACAGCCTTCCTTCCACTCTGAAATAAAATCCTCAGAAAGATTATTTCCATGGAAACCCATGCAGGTGCCTTCTTACCTGAGACAGCGTTATCATGGGTTGTCATGGAAATGCTTAGCATTAATAATCATTTGATGACCTTCTTGCTTTTGAGAATTTGTGAAGACCTTTGCAAACAAAAAAGTAAACTCTCTTCCCAAAATGGTAAATTCCCATTCTTAGGGGCAACAAAGCTGGTAGAAGAACTGGAAGGCACGTCCTGTGAGGAGAGGACATTTGGGTTGTCTACTCTGGAGAAAAGAAGGCTGAGAGGTGACCTCAGTGCTCTCTGCAGCCTCCTGAGGAGGGGAAGCGGAGAGGGAGGTGCCACGCTCTTTTCCCTGGGAACTGATGACAGGACACATGGAAACAGCACAGAGCTGTACCAGGAGAGGTTCAGACTGGACATAAGGAAAAAATTCTTTACTGTGATGGTAGTGAAATGCTAGAACAAGCTTCCTAGAGAGGTGGTTGATGCCACACCTGTCGATATAAAAAAGGCATTTGAATAATGCCCTCATTAAATATCCTTTAACCTTCAGTCAGCCCTGAAGTGGTCAGACAGTTGGACTTGATGACCTCCGAAGCCCCCTTCCTACTGAACTTTTCTATTCAGATGAAGGAGTGAGTAGCTGAAAGCAGAAGGGATGTGGCCAAAATCAAACAATCACAGGGAAAGACCACCTTGAAAATATTACATCTAGTCCTTTTTGCAAGTTTCCTCGGGGATGAAGAGGGAAGAGAAAGGTGAAAACACAGCATCTCAATGAGCCTTAAGAAATTAACAGGAATTTTTCATTTTCAGTTCAAACATTTATTGTCCTTTCAGTGTGTATTTAGTTAATTTTCCTGAGTCTGGCCACAGTAATATCCTCCTGCCTCACAAATACTAATTTAACTTCAAAACCTTCCAGCAGCATAGGAAAAATACTGAACAGAATTTTAGCAGCAAAGCAATTACAGAACTAGCCTGTAACTATATTACATCAACAGCAGAGCTAGGCATCGAGCCCACGGCTTCCAAACTTCTGGAAAAATTAACTTCAAGGCCACCCCTTTTACTAAGAAAGAACGCAAGCAGGTGGTTGGAGTGTGTCAATTCTGCCTTAGTTTGCAGCTATCGCCCACATATTTCAGAAGAAGCTATTTCTTTTTTTTTTCAATGAAAACCAAAGGAGGAAGAAAATGACCATCTAGAGCTATCGATACCCTACCCGGATCATAACCATGTGGGATTCTAGCAGAATTTCCGCAAAAGAAGGCTTCAAAACATCCAGGCTGATATTAGGCACTACAGGAAGAGAAAAAAAATAGATTGGAATTCTGTATGTTTTGCATTTATTTGCATCTTGCATAATAAATTAAATTCTCTCCACTTGTGACAAGTCTGCTTCTAGCACTTCTGCTCATTCCCTGTGCAATTCATTCAAATTCTAAACACAGAGGCCTGCAGTCCAAAGTATCCTCCAGTGAATTTCACAACTGATGTATTCCTAGATTTCCTCTTTTACTTTCAGGAGTAAGAAAAATATTTAAAAGTCCCTGAAATAGATCTCTATTTCTAGCTGAAGTTAGAGATACTGTTCAGAAGTTGTTGCCTATCTGTAAGTGAGCCGTGAGCATGATAATACACAAGGCATTACAACAGAAGAGGAAAATGCCAAGCCACTTGCACGGAATTCCTTTCCTCTGATTTGCACAGCTGCTCTGTAAGGGTGAAGAACACCAGTTTTTTGGTAATTCAGATATCAGCCCAAGTCATCTGCAATTCTTGGGAAGAAAACTATATCAAATAATTCAGTGAGGCTGTGACACATATCTAACTCATGAGGCTGCAAGACTCACCTCTCATTATTGGCACACTCAGGCCTCATCTCAGCCTTTGTTATACCTCTACTATCTATCACCTGATTGTACCACAGTGTTATTATTTAGCTTCCCCTCATGAGAGAGAAGAATTAACAAAAAAACAGAGTGGTGTTCGAGGTTTTTTTAATAAATCATTAAAATATATAGAACATACTTGTACCTATGACAATAATTCCCAACTGAACCGATCACATTAAATATAATAGCTTGTACTGCACTCCCTACAAAACTCCATGCTTTTGCCATCCAGGATGATTATAAAATCCTTTAATAAGTCTTTATATTGCCCACTATACTTGAAACATTATCTCCAGTTCACTGTACAAACAGTGAAATCGTAGAATATCCTGAGTTGGAAGGGACAACAATGATCATCGAGTCCAACTCTTTGCTACCTAAAAATTATATGACTTGCCTAAAAGTTGTTGAGAATTTGAAGTTGTTGTCCAAACACTTCTTAAACTCCTGTGAGCTTGGTGGTATGATCACTTCCCTGGGGAAGTGCCTGACCACCCACTCAATAGATAACCTTTTCCTAATATCCACGCTGAATCTCCCCTGAAGCAGAAAAAGGCTATGCACCTCTAAACAGTTGGCCCAAGTTCAACAAGTTCACATTTGAGCTGAGAAAGAACGGACAAATCCCAAATGCTGACTGCCAGTTCTTGACATCTGATAGCTCATCCATCTCCTTAACAGCAAGCCAAGATGTACCCTCAAAGGAAAGGAAAATAAATGACTTACACTTAGGGTTTATATGATCTTCAAAGTTCCAGAGGGAATTGGGAGTCTCTTTCACGTATGGTGTGCAGGTGACTTCCACTTGTTCCCAACCCCTGAAGAACAACAGAACAGTCAAACACTACTCCAAAAAGATCACTCGGTATTTCTAGCTCATGTCCAATTTTTTTCCTGTTTAGCTTCATACTTTCCCAGAACACCAAACACATCATTCAACTCCAGCAGTCACTCCAATGCTACGTAGAAACAGACAGTCTTGAAAGGCAGCCTACATTAAAATTCCACTAAATATACAGGCTGTATTTCTTAAGTTTGGCCACCTAAAGTATAATCTACTTCAATCAACCCTTACGGTCTCTCCAGAAAAAAGAAAAATCATCATCATCAAGTCAGTCCAGGCCTACAGAAACTCTATTACAGAAACAAAGGATCACCTTCAGAGGAAGGAAAACCAGTAAACCAATGGTTCACTTCACTTGCTCTGTCACTCTATTTCTAGCAGGTCACACCAAACACTTCAGGAGAAAGTGCATCAGAGCCTGCAGTAATGTGACGGATTAATTATTTTCCACCAATCACTTCTTAACAGGCTTACTTCCACTAATTAATTAATTCCATTAATTAATCACTAGTCTTGGAAGGACAGTGATTATTCCCCTTCAACGTCTTAAAAATAGATATCTTTATTTGTAGTTACCAGGTTTCCTCCCTCCTCTCAGCTCTTAATGCCATCAGTATTTTGCAGCACTGAATTCCATTCACAGGGTGAGCTTGTGT
>PPHD01021272.1:0-13313 GCA_002909625.1 Bambusicola thoracicus | reverse complement strand
TTGCTTCTTAATCTCACACCAGGTATATATACATCAAAGAACCTCTTCTCCCTCCTATAAATTGGAGCGAGACAGTAACTTGTTGTTTTTGTTGTCCATTTTACTTGTGGATTACCTTTATTAACTTTTATATAAATCTACTTATTAGCAAACAAGACTTTAACATCAGTATTGATAAAGACAGCTGATGCAAGTTTTCTGCTTTCAGCACCCATGTTAATACCTCCAAATTACAGTTCTTCAGAGATAACTTGGATAATTCATAACTTAGGGAGTTAACAGTGCTGACATTGTCTTAGATATCCCAAAATCAAACTATATTCTAACAGTAAATACAAAATGCTGCATGAAGAGGTATGTTTTAAATCTAGTTCTTTGGAGACTTAGGAGGAAGCCTATAGGCAGGCATGCTTACATTTTAGTCCATGCAAACCCCATCTTTCTCTTTCAGAAACAGACTGAAGCAGTGATAGACAGGAGAAAGAAGGTGAAGGGGAAGGTCATGGCTTTATTTTAAAATTGATTGATTCTTAACCACTTTTTCTTTTACTTAGAAACCCAGAACTTAGAATGCAAATTGAAATAGTGAGCAGCAAAGGATCAGTACTCTACCTAGTGTGGAAGCATTCAAACTCAGATTTCTAAGGCCAGACCAGGAAGAATGCTAATGCCTTGGTACCTGAATGAGAAAGGGTAGAATTACAAAATTTACCAATGATTCTGGTCATTAGACAGAGGGAGATGAGATCAGTGCATGTTGTAACTGTGTCAAATTAAAAGTAGTAGTACAGGGAGTACGAACTTTGAAAAATATCTGCATAAAATTTGACTGGAAGAAAGCTAAAATTTATGGGATTAGTGGAATTAGCTTAAAGAAAATAAGATTGACAGATACAGTGTAGGTTAAGTAAACTAATAATACGCTATTTCTTCAACATTTTGGCCCATGCATCTATAAGGAAGATGGAATTAAAAAAAAAAATATCTGGACGATGCAGGTAGAGCATCTGAAACTTTTGAGGATTTTGTTTATTCTGATATATATGTTGGGGCTCTCATCCAATCTTGCTGTGTTGTGTTTAGGTTAATCCAAGATGATCTAGAGAAAGTTGTTATTTTCTGGATATTACGGCCAATAGCCATTATTTACCTTGAACGATGGCCATAATTTAATTTCAGCAATGTTTTTAACAAATGCAGGAATTACTTACTCCAGAGGTTATCAGCCTTTTACTATAAATCAGTGAAGATTTAAATTACAGCACACATTAAAAAACTTCAGTGACAGTCCTTAAATGTAGGGTTTTCAGTGTGTTTCATTTTTATAAAGTTTCAGAACTCTATGAAAAGTGAAATAGAATATCAGCAATTTGAAGCAAACAATCTTGAGATTTCAAATTGACAACAAGAAGAGTTTAGAACAAAATCAACTCCCTATGCCCTCCATAGCACTTAATACTGAGTCCTTGTTTACTGTTGGCATTCCACTAAAATACTTGTGATGTGACTATGATCTGTGGGGGCAATGGATAAGCTTTAGAATTGTAATTAATCTTCTTCTGATGATAGCATGATATCCTGAAAATCAGTAGAGATTCACAGTCTAGTGAGTACCTTGGGCTTTCAAAATTAATTATGTTAAAATACACAACTCACAGATTCCTGTTACTATTTACAAATGCTTATATTTCTAGTGATATTTTACTTCTGTCAGAACTATCAAATGATGGAATTTTTTTTCCTAAACTTTCTCTAAACTAACTTCTTGGTACCAGAGAAATGAACTTTGACATGATATGCATCTTTATGTCAAAAGGTGATGATGACAGGGCCTTTGAACAGGATACAAGCACTATGGAGAAATAACAGATAATCAAGAACGAGAATTAGTTCACCCCCTTCAAACAACCAGTGACAGCTCTAGAGAACTACAATCTCCATCCAGAGAGATGCTACTCATTCAGCTACTAACCCTTAAATGAGGCTAAGGAGGGATGGATCCAGGCTCCACACCCTCCTGTCATTAAGGTGCATTGCTTGCAGCTGAGCTCCTTGAGTTAGCTGCACCTTCTCACCTGGTGCTCAACCATTGGTTCAGGCCATTATCTGGCAATTCCACTGCAAAATCTAATGCATGTTATATTTGAACAAAAGGTGTTTTGGTAAAATGACAATAAACGCATGTTATTCTGCTAGCAGAAATTGTAAAAAGGACTAGAACAAATGAGATGCATTTTTTTTTTCCCGGTGTTAATTTAATGTTACTGTCATGATGATCTCCTAGTCAAACATCTACTATGGTTTTACTGTACAGTCTGTTTCTGGATTTATTTCTTTTCATATTCTACTTGTGCTGTGTTTTTACATTATTTGCCTTGTAAAGCACTTTCAAAGATTTGCAGTTATGAAGCAGTATTTCTAATTTTCTAGGGTAAGTGAGAAACCATAACCCTTTCAGTTCAAGCGGTTTGTCATCTGAAATCCTTCAGAGCTATCATCTTTCTTGCTTTCTTAGCAAGGAAAATTTTATCATCTCATAAAGTACTAGTGTTTTTGATGGCAAGAAATGAGTAGAAACAAATCCAGAAAACAAACTTCCTTCCTGTTTTAGAACATTTGCTCAGATTAATATTGTTTTATTTCTGCAGGACTTTTTTTTTTCCATTTGACCTTTACAACATTCCCTTAGGATGTGTGGGCAGATCCTTGCTGATTAGAATCTAATACTATCAGTGTTCAACAAGGACAAGATGCACAGAAGATACTGCCAAGTTATATTTTTGCCAACTCTTTTTATTACTAGCCTGTTTGAGAGTAGTGGCATCCTGTTCCACGTGCTTAACAATTGTTCTCACACCTCACAAATGCGTAAGAAGCAACAAGAAAAGTTCCAGTTGTAGTAATTTCAAGGTGGAATTCATTCGAAAGGCAATTGTCTTCCTACACTATCTGCTTACTTCTTATGTATTTTTTTTTTCTTACTGGGAAGGACAGGGGTTTAACACAGAAAACAGAATTTCAGTATGAAATTCTAGAAGTGTTTATCTGAATTTCTCTCTGGCAGTAAATAAGACAAGAAAGGGCATGACTGCATGGAAATATTTGATAATTACTGTACTGAAGAAGGCATTTTCACATTTGCCTTTCTATTTGCTCAGAGAAATTGCATATTGTGTCTTGTCTGTGGTTTATGTCTCTCTATTTTCATATATTAGTTTGTGCAATGTGTCCCTTGGACCTCAGGAACAATTATCCTTCTGTTTATGTGAGGCATCTGAGCACTGATGCTGGGACTGAAAAACTTACTAGAACTGCTAATTGCTTTTAAATATACATAATCTGCAGGTAATGTTGAGTTAAGCTGGTAATTTCTTTTGTATCTCAGCCACACTCACTGTTACTCAGTAGATGTGTGCTGTAACCTGTTCATGGGTTAGAAAGAAGTAAGGGTGTTTTTTTTTTACCTGTTTGTAAGTCTAGCAAATTAAGGATTTCTAGCACCAGCTGTGATAAGGGAAGGAGACTTGGGTGTGTTCATATTGATAGTTCCTATAGTTCTTAGCCCTTAACATCAAAACAAAAATGAGCATATATGTATAGGTAGGAGAAAAGGATTATATATCATTATTACAAATGGTGTATGTTCCTAAAGAAAGGGAGAGGAAAAGATGATTTAAAAGACAAAGATGGAAGCAACTACTTGAGACGCTTAGCTCTGTTCACTTCCCCATTCTCAGATTGCCAAGTAATATATTGATATTTCTAAACATCTCCTTCACCTTCATCGTAGGCAATAAAATGCTTTTCAAATGTACTGTGACAAACTTGGAATCAAAAGCACTGACTGTAATTTGTTACAAGCCTAAAAAGCAAGAGAGGTCTGACATTCAAATGTCACTTCAGAGTCCAGCAACATTTACTTTTAAGTTAAAAAAAAAAAAGTTTTTAACCCAAAGCCTTTCTGTTTTTACTCCAATATCACTTATGTTCTCCCATGTTTTCCACTCTTTACAAGTGAGAGAAATGATTTGGACCAATTTAAATTCCATTTTAACCTTTTCCTCCTTGGAGGCATGGAATGCATCTTTTGTTTCTATTGATTTATTACAAGAAACATTTATGCCAGTTCAATCATAGACCGCTACATTTTGTAAGGGAAAAAAATTCTACTCTCATCTTTGTATTTATTCTTGCCCTGAAATATTTGAAGACTTTCTCAGCTTCCCTTTCAAGTCTCATTTCCGTGGACTAAACAAGCCAGGTTCTTTTAATGTACTTTTCAATTAAAGAAAAACTCCAATTATCTAGTCATAGTCTTTATCCTGCTACACAACCCATTCCAATTTAAGTTCACATTTCTTAAGCAAAAAAAAAAGTAAAATCAGATAACTGATTTTTTTTTATGGTTCTGATATAATGCAAACTTTTGCCACTAGTTTTACCTGTAGAAGTCACAATAGCATTTTTTTTTTCCACAGTCATCCTCCTATGTTAGTTATTTTGTTGTTCAGTGTTTTCCCCCATTAATAATACCTATAATTAAAAAACAAAAACAAAAAACAAATTTGTCTTGACTTCTGTAAAAGATATCATCATAATGCCAATACTGCCAGAGAGTACATTTTACTCATGAAGATAAATAAAGAACAAGGACTCATATAACTATTAAATGTCACAATTAATACACATAAACATAGCTGAAAATACTGAAATAATATATACATGTTAATTATATCCAAGAAATATATTAGTAAATTTTTTTGTAAAGTAATCAATAAAGCTGCTATATCAATTTGATATTGCTTTTGAATTTATGTATTTAGCCTGGTATCACACTGCAGATTTAGAGGAAAACACCCAGGGACTGTAAGACTGACTGTGCAAGGTGCCCTAACTGAGCAAGACTGCACAAAGGAGAATGGAGCAGGAAAGGGCAGAAATTTGAATACAATAGACTGAGTTTATGTTATACTTACTATTTGTCTTACCCATTAAAAAGGCAACAGGAAAAAAAGAAGTCAATCCTCAAGATAATATAGTGGAATAATAGAAACTATCTATTCATACTTATTTCTGAAAAGACAAGTAATAAAAAATGCATACAGTTACAACAACTGTTTGGGAAAATGACGTGGTATATCTGAAGATAAGATGCAAACTCCTGGTTTAGTCTTTGATCATGTTTCCTTAGGGATCAGCAGTTCATTTGATAACACAGGTGCAAGTGGAACTGAGAGGGATATATAAAATATCTTCAGCTGTGAAATATTTGCTATTCACAGCTGCACAGTTTGTAATTCTACTTACAAGATAGCTATTGAAAATATAGGTAAAACTTTGCTTTTGTTCATCTTTCAGATGCTGAAATTGGATGCTTGAGTATATAGTTTGATCACTGTTTGATCCCCTTGGTCTGAGATTGTCTAGCTATAGAAATTAACATGGACAATCCAATCTCTGCTTTTCAGAAAGGCACGCCTATGAATATGCAGAAAGAGAAAGAACTTTTAAACTGTCTTCTAGTTATCTTTTATAGAAGATGTAGTTCTTTTTTGAGTAATGCAAAAGTAGGGCTTGACTAATTCACAGACTTTGTGTAGACCTTTTGCACTGAGCTGAAATTTACCCAGGCAGTGGAGCTCTTCTGTAGAAAGAGTCAAGAGCAGAAGCATAGTTTAATATTAAAAAACAAATTCAGATTTGAAACAAATAGTGCAATCTCACTTCTCCAGTTAAATACTATCAGGTCTGAATTTAATCCAAAGCATTTCAACTTCATTCTTGCAGGTGTCACATCCTTCATGAAATTTTATGGTGGTGTTATATTTCATCTTCAGTCAGTTGTATAAAAAAAAACCAAGAGTGCTAATTAGCTGAAGGTAATGGCAGCAGAAAGTTAAACAGCTGAAATACAGTCTGAAAATTTAAAGAAAGAAATAAAAAAATTATAGTCATCATATGTACTCAAATCAATCCAGTCACTGTAATAAACCAATGACAGTGCAGTGCATGTATGTATAGAAAATACCAAACACAAAATATCAGTGGTGATTAACTATCTTGCATTGTACCACAGACCGTAAGTCACCTTCCTGAGAAAGCAATTATGATAGAATATAATATAATAAAATCATTCGGTAGGTGCCATCATAATGAGGAAAACCAACAGTCAGTCTCTGTAGCCAGTGCAACTTTAGAGGCAACTGCTTCTTATCCTGACTGCAGCCCTTTAAATGTAGTTTCCCTTCATTTCTGGGGACTATGGTGAAATCAAAATTTGCTTGTAATAGCAGTAGAAGTTGTTCTATGCTTCTCTTGCAAATGTTAAGATAGTTTGCCTTCTAGCATAGTGCTTCTTTTCTGGCTTGATAAATAACTGTTCTTCAGTATTTCTAATAATCAGAATAAAATGCTGGCCATGCTCTGTTCACCATTTGTTTCATCTATTTGTTATGTTGTTATTTGCTTATTTTTAATGTACATAATAAAAAAGTAATTTGGGGAAATGGATTCATTAATAATTGCAGTCATAGTGCTACAACTTTAATTTCTTCAGAGTGGAATGAATAGCTGTTATATTACTTTTTAATTTACAAGTTGGAAATCTAGGGAGTACAGAAGGTAAAATGTATTCAGAGCTCAAAAATGAGCTCTGAATGTATATGGATACAATAGTAATGATAAGGAGTAAATAATCAGGTAATGCATAATAAAATTAAGTTTAATCTGAAGATGGTAAAAGCATATATGATGTCTATGGATGAAGTCTTGCAAGCTGTTACTATTGAGATATCATCTATTTTGTCAATAGCACAGCAAATGCTTGCAACTTACACCTTCTTTAATAGCAAGACTGAACAAAAGTAGCTGAAGTACTGCGCTGTTTTTTTCACCATCCTCTATAACAGTTTTTGACACTTAACACTCCATGTTGTATACAATAGAGAGGTACAGATCAGGTGACGTTTCCAGTAAGACACCAACGGGAACATGTCCTATGCTCCTGGAAGCTTCAGGCCAAGATGTAAGTATGGTTTTTTTGGCCCTTTTCGTGTTACCCTTACCTCACATCTAGGGACTTACTTTTAGAAAGAGCTGTCACTGATAGCGTCGGGAACACTTCTATCAACTCTGAACAATACATGCTGGCTGAATTCAGTTCAGTGATTCACTGAAAAGAAAAAGAAAGCAGATCAGGAACAGTTGCCCATCTCTCTGGTGAAATACTTTCACATGGTCTAAATAAGATTTGTAAAATTTTACATCTTGTAGAGACAGCCAGTGGCATTGCTACAAAGGGCAGCTTCCAGCTGTGATGTTCCATCTTGCTGATGTGCTCAGCAGCTCCTTGAGGAACGAAGTGAAAACCAACAGTGCTGTCATGCTGCTGGGTATCACCAGTCACAACAGCAAGTGTTTGCCTTTTTTGTAACTTCCAGATGCTGTCATGGCTTGAGGGAACCTACTATTTGCTGTTTCATGACCAGCACCAAAAATGTTGGAATGTACTTAAAGCAGTCGCTGGTTCATGAGGACACTGGAAAAGGCTGCTGAACATTGACCACTCCAGCTAAGAGAATAATGGAGGACTAAGAACCAACATGGTGTGCCTTGGATTATTCTAATGCATAAGGAATTGTAATGACATTCTTCACTACATGTTGGTCTTGCTGAAATTCAAAGCTTCTTACTCCTGACTGGGTTTGTACTGTTTTTTTTATTGAGCGTAAGAGTTATCCTAAATAATAATAATTCAAAGTGGTGATTGTGGCAGCTGTGATTATGTGCAAGCTACTACAAAATTTCTGTGCAATTTTGTGGTTTGGTGTTATGAGTTCTCTTACAGTCAGTAAGAACTTCATCTCTGAAATTAATGTATGTTACCTTTTTAGGAACTACATTTCTGTAATTAATCCTAGAATTCTCCCTACAATAGATTTTCTCTACATAAGAGAAAATCTCACTTTAATACACTTTTCTTCTATTTTTCATCTATTTAAACTTTTAATAAGCATGTGATTTTGGTCCTGAAGTTCCTCAGAAGTAAAGGCTTGGCTAGTGCAAGCTATTTTAACAACTTTAAAATTGTCACTCTTCCACCTTGATAGTACTGATTTACTGATTAATAGGCCATCATCTTGCCTTTGTGTAAAGCAATCACTCTTGGCTCCTGCTGAATTACCAGAGGACCTGTAAAACAGGCTGCTGCACGAAGTACAGGGTTCCACCACTCAAAACCCAGTGAGAGCCATTGAACTGTATTAAGGCAGCAGCTCCTGGCTCATGATGAGTTCCTAGGCAAATGACCTATTGCTCCAAATGAGGACAATTTACTAGCTTGGGCCTGTAGCCTCCACTGAATAGAACTGAGCTCTTCTAAAACTCTGCATTCGCATTTCTTTCAGCTTTGATTTCTGCTATGGGAACACTGAGCAGCCAGATTAAAAGGATTCACACAAACCTTATTCTGTCTTTGTATTTTCACTGAATCTCAGAGTAAATCTTAAGTAGTGCGCAGTTAATCAATTGACTTGAATGAATTGTCTGCATATCTGGGATGGAGAAGCTGCAAGTATCTTGGAAACAGTGTTAGAGAAATCATATTCTGCTGAATTATTCCTTACAGCAGTGTGGAAACATTATTCTGAAGATTTCATGCCTTTTCTAAATCTTTCAATTAAACCTGTAATGTTTGTACCACTTTGGCTCTTGAGAATGTATTTATTGTATGTGTAAGTCATTCATTCATCATCAAAGTGGAGCTGTTCTTTTTACTAAAGCCACTAAATAGCTGCTAATGCTTGAAAACAGAATCTTTATAATACAGCAAGAAACATCTCAAGAACAAAATTCAGAAGAATGTTTTGGTCTTTTCTCCTTCTCCTTCTTTTCTCTCTCCTTTGCTGCACAAAGCTTCCAATCATGCCCATGCACCCTGTTAGTCTATTCAAGTAAAAGCTGCAGCAAGTGTGTATTCTTGCTCTGGTGTTTTGCATTCCTAAACTGTAGCAGGTGTGGAGAATATAATATTTTGCCATCTATTCCTTTGGTGGTGGTGTTTGCACCCAGTTCACAATTTTATTTTTTTATTTTATTTGAAAATTTTATGTCAGTTGTTTGACATATTGCTTATAACGTCTTCAAGATACAAGTAGATCAATTGAAGAGAAGCTTCATTATATGAACAGGAACAGATGAATGCATGGGGTAACTTACTCCTCATTACAGGAGGGACTATATGCCCCTTATGGCACCTAAGCTTTGAACAGCTGATAGGTGGATGGTATGGAGTGCTATATTTCTATGAAGCTCTTGCCTGAGCTGTTTAGAATTGTTTTACAAAGATTTATGTTAAATACATCAATAAGCCACAGCACAGTAGATATTTACCATACAACACAATGAGCAATAAATCCTAACATTTTGGTTTAAATAGTACATGTGTTATCAGGTATTCCATATTTTGCTTTTGAAACTGTTTTGCACAGCTGGATAGTTTTGCTTAGGATCATGCTTAGGATCAAATTATCTTATGTTTACTCAGTTTAATGGCGGTAATCAACAAGATTGTTTGAGTTTTGATTAGTGACCCATAGAAAATCACATGACTAGGAGTGACTGCAGGACACTAGCAAATTTGTGGGGAGCACAGTCTTCACCCTTCTCTGTGACCTTTTTCTCATTGTGTATCTATATTTGACATATCTTCCAATAATAACATGCTTTGCACTGATGATGACAAAAGGCACTCACACTGGACATCATAAGCTTTAATAGATCTGCCTTTCTCAACAGCTCTACTCTTGTGGCTTCCTATGTTTTCTTTTATAATATTCAGAATAAATCCTGCAGGCTTCCTACAGATTTAATAACTATGGACTATTTAGATAGCAAATGAAATGTTTTATCTTTCCTCCATTTACACCCTTTGGAGAAGGTCAATGAAAATCATGCATCACTTATATCAACTTATTTAGAAGACTTTGAATGCAGATAGCCTCTCTCCTGTGTGGTAGTGTATCTTTATTTCCTGCCATTTACCTCTTTCTTTGAGCTGACTTACCAAAGAGTCCTTTAGCTTCAGTTGTCTTGGTTTCTTTCTTGCACAGCATTAGTCTCATGTTCAAAATTAGGTATTTGAAGATTCATCAAGATTTGAAAAAGAATAAATTTAAAATGAAAAATCAAAAGGCAAATTGTCAGAGGACTTAGTGTGGTTCTCAAAAGCTTCATACTTTTAAAAACCTCTCCAACATTCAAGATTTTTTTTTTCAGTATTTTAGTAAGGCCAACAAATACAAATCCAGTAATAATCTAAAAAAACCCCAACCGTTGTCTACTACATTTCTGTAGAGTCACTCTAATCTAAGTTTTACTTAGAACAGTCATCTCATTTTCACTCTGTCCCCATGGATTTCACTCGAACATATCTTACAATGTCTCGCTTGAGTATTCCTCAGACAATCATTTTTCCTAACTCATCTCAAATTTTACACTTATTCTGGAAATTTCTTGTCTATGGAATACTCTTTTTTCCTCCAGTAGATCCACAGAAAAATGTTAGGGTTACTTCTGACAAGGACCAATGCTTCTGTGAGCTACAGAACTCTATTTTCTGGATCTGAAATCAAGGGTGATCAGTCTCACACTGTGCCTTGATTATGTTTACTGTGAACAGGAGTTTACAGAACATAGTAACCTTTCACTTAAATCTTTAATTTCAGTGGCAATATGTTAGATAAAAAAAGGGATTAGTATCTGCAGGGTTTTGGTTAGGAAATAGTATTTAAAAGTAACTGTTCTAGTTGTGGCTCAAAAATTAAGACTATTTAGAGTACATTTATACTAAATGGAAAAAGTCTTGTAGTTGCAATTGTGCTGTTGCATAAATTCACATCCAAATTACTGTTATTCTGATTGTAAAGTACTTTCTGTAACTGCAATTGTATAATAAAGTGAAGATTAGTATACTGCACTTATGAGGCTCTTACTGTAATTGTAAAGAAAAACGACTTTCCTTGCATTCAGCCTAACATTTTCTAACATTTCCATTTGCACTTATGAAGTCTAACTCAAACTGTGAAAGTTTAGGCTTTTTGGAAAATGTAAACCTGAAATTAAAACAGTGAAATTGGTTGAGGTGTTCTAAATTGAGATTTATGTCAGGGCAGTCTCAAATTGAGAGTATGTGTGCGTATATATATATATTCCTTTTCCTGTTTTCCTGTTTTCTTCAACCCACTTTATGCCTTTTCCATTCAGAACTGTGCCGTTCCTACTGTATATATATTTGTTTGTATGTATCTATGTACGTACATTCTAGCATGTATACATACTTGAGGGCTCGTCTTCTGACTTTTCTGTTAGTTAGAATTATTTACCATATTCTATTTAACAGAAAAATGTTTTAAATCAGAATTGAGCTTTTTCACTTGCAGAATGTGTATTCAGTGATGAGCTAATCCTAGGGAATAGAACAGATGGATTCAATTTTATATAAGTTTACCTGCCAGTCATGAGTAAATTCCATATAAGTGTTGCTTTTTAATTACTCTTATTTTCATTTTAAGTAAGAAGATGAGAGAACAGCCAAGATGCTGAAGGTAGCTTTGAAATAAATTCCTCATCGTGTACAGTGATGTATTGATGTTTAACATATAAATATCAACTTAAACGTAGATAAATACTGAAGTTTATTTAAAAGTAGTCCAAGTGAAATAACAGTAAACTGATGTCAGTTGAACAACATAAATCAACCTAAGGAAAAGAAAGGGAAGGAAAGCAGCTTGAGTAAAACAAATTAAAAATACAGGACGAAAAGTACAGTTATAATTAACCTGTTAAAACTACTTAGTATTTGCCTAATTCTATTCCCAAAGAATTCAATGGGAATTTCACATCTGATTTCAGCAGCAACAATTAGGTGAAGTAGGTCAGAAGCTTTTTTACTCAGACAGTGTTATGCTACATCCTAAAATAATTTGAGCTTTCCTTGATGGGCTGATTAGATTTTTCATACACAATTGTCATGGTTTTATAATTTTGTTATCAGTATTCCACAGCATAACATCATGTAAAACATGGGGAATTAAAGAGTTAATACTCCAGTTCCATGGACTGACACCTTTCCAGATACCTGGTTCTCAGAATAGAAAAAAGAACTACATATCCCAGAGGACTTCACGTTCAGAGAGGAAGATAAGTCACAGGAAGAAGCCACGGGATCTCTCTCACTCACTGCCTGGCAGTGTGTGGGTGTGCTCCCCAACTGTGCGCCTTCAGTTCAAAGTAAGGCTTTCGTTTTCAAACACTCTCATTTTATTTGATTTATTAGCCTCAATTCCAATTATATTGTATTATATTGTGTTATCCTGCATTCCTATATCATATTTAGTAAAGTTTCCTCCTTAGATCATTGCTGCTGTTCTGCTTTTGGGCCCAGCTCCCATCTCCCTACCCTTCCCCTTTTCCCTTACCATTTTTGGGCCAGGGGGTCCTATGGGCCCGCTGTTCCCCCTGTCATGGGCAAAGATAGATCTAGATAACTGCATGAGAACTATGTTAAAATTTGTCTTATGCTTTTAGAATTTTGTCAAGGCAGAGAAAAAGTAGCAAGAAAAGTATTTGAAACACAACTAAGTTAACAGATTATTTTAATGTGATGATGGGCAAATGTGTAAAAAACTTGAAGGACAATGGCAGAGGGAGGTAGAGATTAGATTTTTTTAAATAGCTTTAATAGATCCTAAAGCTTGTACAGAAAAATTGAATAATATTGAATTGCTGAGTGTCAGACAGGAGCAGAAACAACTATAATAATCTTATAATAACTCATAGCACTCTTTCTTCTATTCTGTGCTTACGTTCTCTTGCTCTAATATGGCCTTAAAATTTAGCAGGAGAGGTGAATCTCTGAGTGCATTTCTCCTTTGGGAGCAGCTTCAAAGCGTACAACCTGGCAGAACAAAGGCAAAAGTATCTGTGGAATTCTACATCCCACTAATTGAAGGTGAGGAGCAGACAGCAGCAGCTTCTCGATGGTGAGGAAATCCCATCAGGAGATGGGATGAATAGCTGAGTAGAGAATTTCTGTTGACGACTATCAGTATGTTTCCTTCTAATGTGTATTGCCACCCTGGAAATGTTTGCCTTTTGTTTTTGGTTAATGAGGAAAATGACAAACTCTTATGAAAGGTGTTTACAGAGAGAGCGGGGTAGGTCTCTTCTCACTGGTGACAGGTGACAAGATGAGGGGAAATGGCCTCAAGTTGCGCCAGGGTAAGTTTAGGTTGGATATCAGGAAACAATTCTTT
>PPHD01021271.1:0-13195 GCA_002909625.1 Bambusicola thoracicus | reverse complement strand
TTGGAGTTCTTCTGTGAGCCCAGGATACGGGTAAGATCTTTATTTTATTACTCCTTGGTAACGCAATAATCTCTTAGGTCCAATACCTGTGTACCTGTTTGCCATACGCTGGTGAGTGTGGCTGATCAGTTTGAGCATGAAGGACAGAGGCAGTACAAGAATGTAGCGTGCAGTACTTTGCATTAGCTGTTCAGGAGCACCCAGCNCTAGACCCCATTTAAGGGCTGACTCCCAAGGAGGAAGGATCTCTATCTGGAGATCCTTCCTCTTGGAGTTCTTCTGTGAGCCCAGGATACGGGTAAGATCTTTATTTTATTACTCCTTGGTAACGTGATAATCTCTTTGGTCCAATACCTGTGTACCTGTTTGCCATACACTGGTGAGTGTGGCTGATCAGTTTGAGCATGAAGGACAGAGGCAGTACAAGAATGTAGCGTGCAGTACTTTGCATTAGCTGTTCAGGAGCACCCAGCTGCTTCTCAGGGCTTCATGGTGAGGAAGAGAGGAATCTGTGCCACAGCAGGAGTGCATCTCTTGGGAGCTGCCATAGGGAAGACAGTGGTGCAGGAGCTAACTCTGCCTTTAGTTCAGTCAGTGCCAGGCACCTGCTTCAGTCTCCTTGCGGCAGCTGCATGTAAATAGCATCGTCCTTGGGGACATCTGAGTGTGGGCTGCCACTTAGGCCACACATAGTTCTGAGTAGGTCCAGCAAATACCTTCTGCTGGGAGCCTCAGTGCTCACAGTTCGTATGTGAAAGTATTGCAGATGTGTCTGTAGTAATGCTGTACTCCAAGGTTATGTGTGCAGCAGGTTGTATAGGAAGAGGAGTATGATTTTGCAGTGCCGGTTGATACAGCTAGGATCAGGAAGTTTGTCCTTCTTTTGCATTTATTTCTTGGCCTAATGAAATACTATCTAACACAGCAACCCTTGTGTTCTGTGGCTTTGCTGACTTTGTGGTGGCTGCAGCTCCCTGCCCTTAGGTCCCACCAGCAGTGAGGATGAAATGCAGGCACGCTCATCTACAACATGCATATATACACACTCAGCCATGCAGATTAAGGCAGAAACACTCAGCACCCTGCAAGACCAAACAGCTGCATCCCACCGTTCCTCACAGTTCCTCAGCCTGCCTCTCAGGAGCAGGAGGACAGCAGGAGAGGAGCTACGCTAGGATTCCCCAGGCAACCTCTGGCCACGCGTTGTGCCCTACTTTTTGTGTCTGAAGCTGATTTGCAGAGATTGCTCAGATCACACACCAGCAGGATTCATCTTTTGGGTCTAAACTGGGCTCATTCATTTGCCATATCCTTCTTTCACTTCACCATAGAGGAGCCTGTGGGGTGCACTGATTACAGGAGATAAATGGGAGTGAGGCAGAGCCATGGAGCTGTGTAGAAGCATGGGAAGAAGTGACACTGTTCCTCACACCCACATACACTCCTGTTCTTTACAGCATTTTGAGCCATGGACTGACATCCATTCTTTGCTCTCTGTGTGATCCTGCCTTTCCTTGGCTGCTTGCTTTCTTCACAGCAAGAATCTCACAGGGATGCTGGCTGTCTGGTGTGTGTCCCTGGGAGTGAAGGACACCGTGCAGATGGTGTGCTGTATTGTGTTGGGCAGACCAAGGAATCCTGCAGCAGAGAGCCAGGCTGTGTAAATCCAGCAGGGACCTTTGCTCTGTGCTGTCAGGGGAGCAATGCAGTGCTGGAACCAGCAGGTCCTGCCTGAAGGGAACAACAGAAGAGCTGGATGCCCAAGGACTGTAATGAGACCCCCATTCTCCTTGCAGTGTGCCAGTGGAGGTGCTGAGCTGCTGCAGGGTGCCCTGGGAGCCCCTCTTGCATTCTCCTGCTCTTGGCCACTCCTTTGTTCTGAAGCTCACACACTAATCCTGCACTCTCCAAAATTGGTTTGGCTTTTGGCATAGGGTGTGCAGTATCCAAGTATAAGAAGATTTCAGATTTCCAGGGCTAGCAGTTTCAGATATCTCTAATCCTGAATGGAATAAGTGGAGGTATTAACAGAATTAATGTCTCTATATGCAGAGCTTGCCATTTGTGGAATCTGTTTGCTGAGGTCTGCGTGCAGTCCAGATGGATGTTGCTTTCCCTCTGCTTTTCTCCTTTCCGGAGGAACCTGTGTTGTGTTTTCACCCCTCTGCTTCCAAAACTTCACGTCAAATGTTGAAGAAGGGATCAGAGGGAACTCAGAATCCTTTTCATGCTGTTTGTGCTGGAGGCGTGGGGAGGGCTGGGCAGCTGACCTGCTGGCTTCTCTCTTTCATATTGCACTGATTCTCAGATAACAAGCAGTTGATTGCTTACGTTTCAGGAACAGTTTGAACAGGATGGGGAGGCTCCAAGGTTTGTTCAGAGGTTTGGGATAGCTTGTCAGGCTGTTTGCGTGTCACTGTGCTTCTGTTGGCCTCCAGCGTTATTGCAGGCTGTGTAGTCCAAATCCCTGCAGTGCACAGGGACACCCACAGCTCCATCAGTGCTCAGAGCCCATCCCCTGACCGTGGGTGCCTGCAGGAATGGGGCACCACCACCTCCCACTGCAGCTCCCTGCCCTCACTGTACAGAACTTCTTCCTTACATCCATCTAAATCTCCCCTCTTTTAGATTGAAGCCATTTCCCCTTGTCCTATCACACAGACCCTGCTACAGTCAGTCCCCTCTTACAGCCCCTTTAGGTACTGAAGGCTGCTCTCAGCTCTCCCTGCAGCCTTCCCTTCTCCAGCTGCACAGCCCCAGCTCTGTCAGCCTGTTTTCACTTGCGATACATTCTGTTCTCATGCTCTCTTCACATTTATGAGATCTTATTTGGGTCCTGACAGGTCCGGACAGAAATTTGTACCTCCAAGGGGAACGAAACTCCTCAAAAATGCTCTAATTTGATGTTGCTGTGAAGTTTAAAATGTAGAGTGGGAGAGGGGATGGCAGCACCGGTGGGAATTACAAGTGTGTGTTTTATAGGGGTGGTTTGGGAGTTGACTATTAGTGCTGCTGCGTGTACTTGCTGTGCTTCCCTTCTCATCCTTACTTCTGCAGTGACATCTGTTGGGGAAATGGAGCATTGCAGGAGGATTAGAAAACACTTCTGCAGGTCTTTCTCGTGTACTTGATACTTAGAGACATCAAACAGTGGGTATGGGACTTCTCCAGGGTTGTAGGACTGAAACTTACCCATCAGATAAACATTAACCAAGCGTGTGATTTAGCTGGAGCCCTAAGGAATGGCTGCAGATCATGCAGTGCCTTTGGGGGTCTTCCTTTGGGGAGTGACTGTACCCCATTCCTGGGCTCCCTGTGTTCCTGTGGGAGTTTTAAATAACAGGGAAGGCTTATTGGTGATCCTGGCTATAGGATTTATCCATGAAATATGCTCAGGCCTATGTTCTGGGCAGGGGTTTGCTGAGTTGCCTTTTTCTGAAGCTGGAATGTTTACCCTTGTCCCTGCAGCTCCCTGCCATGGCTAATGCCTGTGCTCTGTCTGCAGGAGTTCTGCCTCTTTGCTGTGGTCGGCCTGGTGTCTGACTTCTTTCTGCAGATGCTCTTCTTCACTACGGTGCTGTCCATTGACATTCGCCGCATGGAGGTAAGGAGAGGCCTTAGAATGGGTTTCTGCTTTGGGTCTTCCTTCTCTGCTGGTGTGGAGGGGCTAAAGGAAGCATACCTTGTGGGTTCCGTTCTCTTAGGCATTAAGGATTGGGTGGTAAAAGCTCTGGGGCACGGCTTGGTTACACATGTGGCTTTGGGGACAGGACGTGAGGGGTGGGTGCCCAGGTATAAAAACATGCAGATTGTGGATAAATGGGCTGGAAGGAGAGCTGGTCACAGCCAGGTGACCACAGGAGCGTGAAAAAGAGTGTGTGTACCAGAGAGAAGCTGGGCCAGACTGACTGGAGAGCGCGTGTGGGACCTCAGACCCAGCACTTATCCAAGCCAGGTGAGTGTGGATGACTGACCGTGCACGCAGTGGCCATCACACCATTGCTTCTCCCTTGGCAGCTCGCCGACCTGAACAAACGGTTGCCAGCAGAGGCCTGCCTGCCCCCAGCAAAGCCTGCCAGCCGCTCGCAGCGCTACGAGAGGCAGCCAGCAGTGCGGCCTGCAACCCCTCACACCATCACGCTGCAGCCATCATCCTTCAGGAACCTGCGACTGCCAAAGAGGCTGAGGGTCATCTACTTCTTTGCCAGGACCCGCCTGGCCCAGAGACTCATCATGGTAGGCTGCAGGCTGGTATCTGATATCCTGCTGGGCACTGAGCCAACCCAAATGGGCTTCCAAGGGAAAGGGAAAAAGGAAAAGCTGAATGTTTGGAGAAGAGAAGGCTGCGGGGAGACCTCATTGTGGCCTTCCAGTACTTGAAGGGAGCGTATAAACAGGAGGGGGAACGGCTGTTTACGAGGGTGGACAGTGATAGGACAAGGGGGAATGGTCTTAAACTGAGACAGGGGAGGTTGAGGTTGGATATGAGGAGGCAGTTTTTCCCCCAGAGGTGGTGACGCACTGAACAGGTTGCCCAAGGAGGCTGTGGATGCCCCATCCCTGCAGGCATTCAAGGCCAGGCTGGATGTGGCTCTGGGCAGCCTGGGCTGCTGGTTGGCGACCCTGCACATAGCAGGGGGTTGGAACTGGATGGGCACTGTGGTCCTTTTCAACCCAGACCGTTCTGTGATTCTATGATTTTTCACGCATCTTTATTCCCCAGCAAGACTTAGGTTTCCCCATGGTAAATAATTCAAGAGCAGCTTCTCTAAGAACATCCCTCTGCATACAGTAGCCTCAGGGCTTTGTGTTTGCACGGAGTTTGGGTGGTAGCAGACAAGTTCCTGATATTTGCTTTGAGAGGCTTTTATATGAGCAAGGACTTCAAGGACTGTGGAAGTGGAGAGAAAAGGTATTTACAGAGCAAAAGCCCCATTTGTTCCTGCAGATAGCATGGAATAAAGGCCTGGACATATTTCTCTCCATGAAAGCCTAATTCATTCCCTTTTGCACGTGTGACTGCATTGGTTACAGCGCTCTGCACCTACGTGTCCTCTGCATCTCAGGTCTGGATGTCTGTAATGGACACAGTGCAGACTGTGCATTCCTTGGCTCTGCAAACCACAGCCCAGCCTGTTGCTGCCATCTAACACTGATGGCACTGAGTGCATAGTCTGAGAGGCACGGCTGTGCCATGTGTTGCAGAGTTAAAGCAGAACCCTTCTCTGAGCCTCCCCAGCACTGTCTGAGGATGGCAGATGTGCTGATCTCAGCCATCAGTGAGAAATCTCTTCCCTGCTGTGCATTAGAGTGAGGCAAGTGGAGTTCCTACCATCAGGATGAGTCAGATAGCTCCCAGAAAAGCAGTGCTCACATTTCCTGTGTTCTGTGCAACCTCTCCCAATCTACTTAAAGGATAAGTGTCTGGGCTAAGAATGTCACTGAGGGCTGGGATGTACTGATCAGCTCAGACAGCTCACAGGGCAGGAGGGGCTGCATGCAGAGGGCCATGCATTGAGTGCTGTGTCTCCTTGCTCACCGTGCAGGCTGGGACAGTGATCTGGATTGGAATCCTGGTTTATACGGATCCTGCCGGTCTCCGCACCTACCTCACATCGCAGGTCACCGAACAGAGCCCTCTGGGTGAAGCAGGCCTGCCTCCTATGCCCGTTCCTGGAGGGGTCCTTCCTGCTGGTGACCCCAAGATTGATCTCTCTGTCTTCCCATCGGACCCCATACAGCTGTCAGAGAACCAAACCCAGCAGCGCGAGCAGCAGGCGGGGTTGGAGCCCCTGGGCAGGCTGGAGACAAACCAGCACAGTTGGGCCCAAGGACCAGAGGGCAGAGGGAACGGGCAAGCAGAGCTGGGAACTGAAGCAGAGGTCACCTGGGGAGCAGAGGATGAAGAGATTTGGAGGAAGCTTTCCTTCAGACACTGGCCATCCCTCTTCAGCTATTACAACATCACTCTGGCCAAGAGGTGGGTAGGCTGCCTCCTCCTGCTGCTGTGCAGTGACAGCGAGCTGTCCAGGGCTGCCTGTCTGAGAATGGGGGTTGTGTTTCTCTCTTGTGCTCTTGGTTGTATTGTTTGCTCTTTGCCTTCATCCCAGGGAGTTTATTTTGGGAGAAGATGTTTAGAATTCTGTAAAACGATGTATGATTATGTGTGTGTGGTGGGGATGATACGTCAGCAATAGAGTCAGCTGAGCTGGAGAAATGGTGATAGCTTCTGGCCTGCGCTGTACGGGAAACTGTGATCATCTTCTCTTCTCTTGAACCAATGTAATCCATCCGAGGTCAACAGTAACATACTGCACTGTGGGCAGCCTGCCTTGGCTGCTGAGAAGAGCTGAGGGTGACGAGAAGATGATAACCTGGTTGGGTTTCTGTGCTTGATGACACTAAGCTCTCCTTATCTCTGTCCCTTCAGGTACATCAGCATCCTTCCAGCTATCCCAGTCACGCTGTACCTGAACCCACAGGAGGCCTTGGAAGTGCGGCACCCCCAGGAGGCCAACCGCTACCACCCCTTCTTGTCTTCCAGTGGTGGGAAGTTGAATGCTGAAGCTCAGCCTGACCAGACATCATCCAGGCTGCAAGGGCACCGGGATGTCACCCTTTACAAGTAAAAAAGGCCTTGCTGCAGCCTCCTGACCATCCTTAACTCTCTTGAGACACAGGTTGCTCTTTGGCTGTTTGGCTCTTCTCCTGGTGGGGAAAAAAGGAAAGCAAATACACATTGAGCTTCAGTGCAAACTCCTGTAACACTCAGGGCACTGCAGCTCTGCTAACACAGCCCTAAAGCCATCCTTGCATTGCTTTCCTCAGCTGAGCTCCTCAGCAGGATGTGGTGTGTGTGACATGTAGCACACATTGCTGCTGGTGGTGTGCAGGGGAGCTCATGTCAGTGTACGTGGATGGCTGTGGGCAAACAGCGTGCAAACACACGTGTGTAAGTGTTCACTGCCACGCACTGAGCGCTGTGCAGTGAGTCATGCACCTCGAAGTTGAAACTGTGATATGTTTGAATTGGATGGTTTTAACAGTGATGTTAGGAGTGTTACTGCTGGCACCGCTCATTGTGGGGTGTATTGGTGGGGAGCAGGGATTCACAGCTTTGGGAATAGATGCTGTGACTCAGCAGTGCTTTATTGGGTGTTACATAAAGCTCCCATGCAAGCAGAGAACTTCCTTTCCTACTGAGGAAAAGCTCTCAGAGGAGCCCCCAGCTCTCCATCCCCATCTGCCTTCTCCCTGGGCTTTGTTCAGCACACCTGATGTTACTCTGATTCCCACTCCTGTTTTCCTTTCTGTCCTGCTGCTGTGTGCTCTTCAAGAAAAGTCTGGAAATCTCATTAAAATCAACCCTTTCCTATAAAAATACCCTCCATTTTCCAGAAATCACTGTAGAATCACAGAATGGCTCGGGTTAGAGGGGCACTCAGAGCTCACCATGTTCCAGCCCCCTGCTCAGGCAGTGCAGCCAGCTGCTACATCAAGTACTGGATCAAGTAGATACCTTGCTGCAAATTCTGCTGTCTGAAGAATTGAGACCAGCAGCACACGTCATACTTCCAGTGTATCTAACAGAGCAGGGATGGCTGCTGGACCTTTGTCTCACCTGTTCTCTCTTTGTGCCTGCACAGGGTGGCTGCGCTGGGCCTGGCCTCGGGCATTCTCCTGGTCCTGCTGCTCTTCTGCCTCTACCGGCTGTTGTGCCCCAAGAACTACGGGCAGAATGGGCTCTCCCACAGCAGGAGGAGGAGGGGGGACCTGCCCTGTGATGACTATGGTTACTCCCCACCCGAGACTGAGATCGTCCCCCTGGTTCTCAGGGGTCACCTCATGGTACGTTAGATGGGCGGCCGTTAGGAGAAAGGCATCTTTTAATCTCCTTGGTGTGTTGAAACTACAGCCTTGCTGGAGGACAGGCCTTGGCGTAAGGCAGCCTTGGGGGCTGCCAGCAGGGGTGAATTCCTTACAGATAAATCAGGGCGAGTTTTTTGCCATCGCTGTTACTCCATCTCTTTGTAGACAGCTGCTGGCCGATGGGCTGTGCTGATCCAGCCTTCCTTGCTGGGGCAGCTGTAGATCCCCGATGTATAACACCTGCTGAATCTTCTTATGCTAGTGGATAGGTGTGAGCTGTTAAATATTGTTTCCAGTGCTAAAACCATCCTTGGGCGTGCCCAGAATGGTGCTGCTGCTCAGCTCACTCGCGCTCCTTGAGGGGAGAGCTTTTTCTTCCGCTGTGAGATAAAACAAAGCTCTGAGGCACCCATCCGGACTGAGTCCTGTGGAGACACTGCTGAGTCACTCTGTCCTGCAGAGCCCGGTGTGTTGCCTTCGTTTTGATCATCCCTGCATCTCCTGTCCACGCTGTGCTCACACTGGGCTGTGTGGCTGCAGACATGACCGATCCCACCGTCCTTCTGGGCTGTACTTTGTCAGGGGAAGGCAGACAGAGTCCGCTTTGCTTGTAGCAGTCTGTGGTGCACAGCTTGGGCTGGGACCAAAGTGCATTTTTTCTTAGAACACCCGTGGGCTGCTAAGCCAGCCATGTGATTTGGACATGAAATGGATCCTCTTTGTGGTTTCTTGACCACACAAAGTGACTGTGAGAGCCCAGAGGCCCTGCTGGTGCTATATGCTGAGCTGTGCTCCTTCTCCCTTCGCAGGACATTGAATGTCTGGCTAGTGATGGGATGCTGCTCGTCAGCTGCTGCCTGGTGGGGCAGATCCGTGTGTGGGATGCTCAGACTGGAGACTGCCTCACTGTCATCCCCAAGCCCAGGTGAGTGGCTCAGTGCCAGCTGCACACAGCAGGCTGCTGCAGACCCCCGTGCCAGGAGGCAGCGGTCACTGCCCTCGGTGCAGCCCTGCTCCCTGCCATCACTGTGCTGGTGATTCAGGTCTCTATGGAGGGCAGGATTACTGCCTCGGCGTTCCTACCCACCCAGCCCCTCTGAGGCAATGAAAACAGAAGAGCTGACCCTTTCACCACCATCTTTCAGGTTACGAAGGGACAGCAGCGGCATTTTTGACTACCAGGAAAGCTGGGATCACAGCCCGGATGGCAAAACCGGTCTGGAAGACTCTTTTGAGAGCGGCCATCAGCTGAAGAGGATGCTGAGCCCTCCCCAGCCCCCCCTCTTCTGCGACCAGCCGGACCTCACGTCCCTCATCGACACCAACTTCTCCGAGCAGGTGAAGGTGGCTGAGTCTGAGCCGCGGCTCCGCGCGGTGGGCGGCCGGCAAAAGGAGGCTGGCTACGACTTCAGCAGCCTGGTTGGGAAGGTGTATGAAGAGCACAGCACATCGAACTGCATGAACTTCAGCGGCCTCTCAGCCCCGCACGGGCAGGCCGGGTTCTGTGTGGGGGGCAGCACTGCCCGCTCCCTGGGCTGCGGCAGCGAGGAGGGCGGCTGCGGCGGCCGCAGGAGGAGCCTGGGGGATGAGTCCCTGTCGGGGTTTGACAAGTCGTCACCTCTTCCCTCCTGGGGAGGAGACTTCGAGAGCTCTGTCTGGAGCCTGGATCTGCAGGGGAACCTCATCGTGGCCGGCCGCAGTAACGGCAGGCTGGAGGTAAGGAGGGCAGCTCGCTGCTGGCCGGCACCGGGCGAGCCGTGGTGTGCAGGGCTGGGCAGAACCCCAGCAGCGGGCAGGGGGACGGGCTGGGACAGAGCCTGACAGAAATGCCTCTTCTGCCCTGAAAATCTCAGTGCTTCGGCTCAGTTCTGTTGTATGACGGAGCAGGAATCGTGCTGTGGTGTCTGCTGCCACCCAGAGCAACTTGGAAAGTGTTTGAAACAGCTTCTCCTTTATCAGTGCTGGGCTGTTTTCCTCATTCTTCAGTGTAAGGAAAAGAAATGGTTCATTTAGTGTGAGATAAAGCAGTGCTCCTGGAGACTGGAGAAGCTTTGAGGCTGCCACACCACTGCGTGATGGGATAAAGTAGGATGGGAAGGGGCTCTGTAGGAAGGTTGCTGGCTTTGAAGCAAGCTTGAGTTGGAAATTTAAACCTCCAACTTTCAGAATTGGTTTAATTGAAAGCTAATTTTGGTCAGTCAGATTTTTTCCTTCAAATAAATGCAGCAAATGTTCTTTGCATACACTTCTGAGCTCAGCTGCCTTCTGAGCTGCTGCTGTGAGCTCAGTGCAGGATGCATGTGTAGCACACCAGCATTCGTTGTGACCCCAGTAAGAGAGGCACCCATTGATTATTGATTACAGCACCATTTCTTAGAAGCAATGCTAGGAGGAAAAAGAGGACAGTGTGCCCTTACGTCCCTCTAGGCACTGGGATCCCCACACTGTGCTGCACTGGGCAGCTTGCTGCTCACACAGCACACCCAGTCACGTCCATGAAGGGTTTGGCCATCACTGTGATGTGCCTGCAGGATCCCTGCAGGATCAGACTGCTGGCGTGGTGCTGGGCTCAGGATCACACACAAAGCCTTCCTCCTTGCAGGTGTGGGACGCTATCGAGGGCACCCTGCGCAGCAGTAATGATGAAAGTCAGTCTGGCATCACAGCCCTCGTGTTCCTGAACAACAGGTAACCCGTGCTCGTGTTTGGTGCTCTCGTAAGAGGAGGAGGACGTGGGGGTTGAGCCCAGGCCCCATTGTGACCATGCAGGGCACACAGCCCCAGCCTGGCAGGCTCCCAGTGAGGCGTTTGCTCCCTGCTCCCACTCAGTCCCAGCAGCCACTCCTTCACACACGCACTCAGGCTTTCCAGTAGTGCAGTATGCAGAGCAACTCTGAGAGCTGCTGTCTGTGGGTGACACTTTGCTCACGCCTGGCAGCTGTTATTCCAGAAGCCTTTCTGCCTGCTGGTTGATGCAGTTTCCAAGCACCAGGAGCTGCCACAGTTTGTGCTCTGCCTGGGGAGGGTCACCTGGGGGCCTCTCCCCCCCTGAGAGCAGGGAGCCCTCTGCTCACGGAGCTCATCTCTCCCTCAGGATCGTTGCTGCCCGGCTGAATGGCTCCTTGGATTTCTTCTCGCTGGAAACACACACATCCTTGAACCACCTGCAGTTCCGAGGTGAGCAGCCATCATCTCACACCCAATTCCTGGGCCTCGGTAGTAATGCTTTCTTCCCAGAACGCTGCAGGGTGCCACATCCGGTGCTGTGCAGAGGCAAGGAGTTCTTAGGGAATTCTTAGAGGAAGGAAAGCATTCTGAGCGCTGCTTTTCTCCAGTGCCCGAGTCTGCAGAGTGGGAGATGTGCTTTAGGGTCAGTTCTGCCCCGTGCTTCTTTCCTCTCCCACCTCTCAGTTACTCCTTCAGCAAGGTCTGCTCCAGGCACTGGCACCCCACGTGGCACTGCTGTGACGCGCAGCAATTGAAATACCAGTGGTGGTAACTCTTCTGCACTCTGGTGGCTCATTTGCTTCTGGGGTGGCTTGGAATGGAGAGAAGCCATTGCAGGGGGGTGGTTTCGCTCCCCGGGGTCTGCATGTTGTGTGGAAGAGGAGCAGGCTCTGTGGGAAAGGCCATGGAAGTGCTGTTTCCCTGCAGGACGCAGAGCCCTGAGCCCAGCTGTGTGTTCTCTTTCACAGGGACAGCCACAGTGCTCTTCAGTTTCACCCTTCTCAGCCTTGCCAAGGACTGATTGTAGGGACTGCTGATTTGCTCAGCCCTTTGGTGCCCAGACTCGCGTTCTCTTTGAGTTCAGCCCCGGGCATCCTCAGTGTGCCCCTCTGGGTGAGATCAGCCACACGCTGAGCTGCGGTGAGGACTTACTGTGCTTTCTCACTGCAGGAGCCCCGAGCAGAAGCAGCATCCCATCCTCCCCGGTGTTCAGCAGCAGCGATGTCATCGTGTGCCAGCTCACCCACACCGTGTCCTGCGCCCACCAGAAGCCCATCACAGCACTGAAGGCTGCAGCAGGACGGCTGGTCACGGGCAGCCAGGACCACACGCTGAGGGTGAGCAGCCTCTTCCTCACCGAGGTGTTGGGGTGTGGGTGAGCTCCTCTCCTGCACAGGAGGGGCCATGCCAGTGTGTGTGTGTGTGTGTGTGTGCAGAAAGGCAGAGCGTGGCTGGGGTGGTGTGGTTGGTGGGGTGCAGTGCAGTGCATTCCTGAAGTTGTGCTCCTCTGCCTGGCTGGGGCTCCTCGGTGGTAGAATGACAAAGCTCTGGGAAAGGTATCTTAGTGAACAGAGCATGAGATCACGGAGTCACAGAGCTGTAGGACTTGGAAGGGACATCAGGAGATCCACTCCAGCCCCCCCTAGAGCAGGTTCCCTGCAGTAGGCTGTACAGGAAAGCATCCAGGTGGGTTTGAATGGCTTTAGAGAAGGAGATCCCCCACCTCTCTGGGCTCTGTTCCAGAGCTCTGCCCCCCTTATGGGAAAGCAGTGGTTCCTCACGTTCAGATGGGAGACAGTGGGGTCTGGGTTGTGGGGTGTCCCTTTTTCCCCCCCCAGTCCTTCCCTCTGCCCCATGGCCGCTCACCTCTGCCTCCTATGCCCCACAGGTGTTCCGCCTGGAGGACTCGTGCTGCCTGTTCACACTGCAGGGCCACTCAGGAGCAATCACTGCTGTGTACATAGATCAGGTGAGCTCAGCTGGGCTGGGAACCAGGACTGCATCCTTTATGATGGCTGCTGAGCCAGAGGGGCTGCGCTGCACGTCTGAGTGGGCGGAGGGAGCAATCCCTGGCGTGGGTTTGCCCACTGTCCCATGGGATGAGGAATGAGAGCAGGGAGCCCTGGGTGGTCCGGGTGACTCCGCTGCTCTGCCCCTCACAGACGATGGTGCTGGCGAGCGGAGGGCAGGATGGGGCCATCTGCCTGTGGGACGTGCTGACGGGCAGCAAAGTGAGCCACATGTATGCGCACCGTGGGGACGTCACCTCCCTCACCTGCACCACGTCCTGCGTCATCAGCAGCGGCCTGGATGACGTGATCAGCATCTGGGACCGCAGCTCAGGGATCAAACTCTACTCCATCCAGCAGGTCGGTGGCAGCGGGGGAAGGGGGGAGGCTGGAGGGTGGCCCACCAAAGCCCACAGAGTCTGTGGATGTGTGGGCTGAGGGGGAACGGCCGTATACAAGGGTTGTAGGGATAGGACAAGGGGGAATGGTTTTAAACTGAGGCAGGGGAGGTTTAGGTTGGATATGAGGAGGAAGTTTTTCCCCCAGAGGGTGGTGGCGCACTGCACAGGTTGCCCAAGGAGGCTGTGGAT
>PPHD01021270.1:0-13314 GCA_002909625.1 Bambusicola thoracicus | reverse complement strand
ATACAGATAGGTACAAGATTTCATTATTATGTTTCATTCTGAAGTGGTATTTTGTTAGGTCCTACATTTCAAAGTGGGAACCAACTCAACTCCCATACAACACATCATATTCCAACACCCAAAACCCCGCCCAAATCTACTTGAGGATACACAGCATACACAAATAACCCTTTACTTTTCTAATGCAGGCTTCATAGAACAGCACTGAGGGCTGAGAACAGAATCCCATGCATCGTAACTATTACAGAGGCATCTTAAATTTCCAAGGCAAGCTTTATACATAATCAGAGTACTGGTAGCGTATCGTGAATTCTGCTGATGAATTTCAATGTCACACTGTTGGCACAACTGCAGCTCGAGCTCTGCCCACACATTTGCCAGCAAATTAGTAAGTGATCAAAACACAATCAGCATGCGTGTGTTTACACTCTCTCATAAATCATCCTTTATGTTTCATTCTGCTGTGCATTCCACTTGCACAGTTCAGAGCTTACACATATGTGAACATTATGGCACATACGTAATGTTTTAGAAACGAATAGATGAGCTTATGAGACCCTACAGGGAGCAGATAAACTTAACTGCACTTCCTTGTTGAATGTACAATGATTACTGTCAAAGGCTACATCCAGTCCATCCTAAAGCCCGTTAATTTTTTGGCCAGGAAAGAACCTGACAGAAAATGAGGAAAACAGAAGGGGAAAACTTATGAGATAAAGACAGCTGCTGCATACTGGTGTCTGTTCAACACAGTGACAATAGTGAAAAACTCTGTAAGATGAACTGCTTGATGGCACTCATTAAGATCTTCCCTTAAACGCAACAGAGCCTCCTCTCTACCAGCTCTTAAACTTTCCTGCCATAACTACGTCTGCCAATTCTCACACCTTTGCAGCACATTCTTCCTTTTACAGGCTGAAAAGGGAGGTAAAGAAAAGAAATAACTGGAAGAAATAGTAAAGAATAATCAGATCATGAATTTCATCCCATGTGAAGCATCTGGTATGCTAAGAATAACTGGAGGACAGAGGATATCAGAAAGGGAGTTAGAGGCATCTTAATTTGGAGAGAAGGAACACATAACCCAGGCTACAGTGTCAGGATTAGCAGGAATTTTAGGGAAATTCTCACACAGATGTGGAAGGGCAAAGAGTTGGACAGATGCATCGAGTCTACCTGCAACACCTTTATCCCAAAGATGCTGTAAAGTTTGCAGCAACTTAGGCAACAGTCATGTGGGATTCACATCACCTGACAGTATAGATTTACGATAGAGATGTCTACAGCTGAATTTGTTATCCAAGGCTCTCTTTTACAACTGATGGAAAAAAAACAGCATTATTTCATACAGGACCCAATTTCATAGAATCATGGCATAAGCTGCATGGATCTGCTGTTCTGTCTCCTGCTCAAAGCAGTTTCAATGCAAGAGTAGAGCAGATTGCTCAGGACTTTATCCAGTTGTATCTTGAAAATTTCCAAGCATGGAGACTGCACAACTTCAAGGACAACCTCTTACTAAGCTTGTCTATTTCTATGTCGAAAACATTTTCCCTTATATCCAGCCTCTCATTTCAGTTTACACACATTCTTTCTCATCCTCCTGCTCAGCAGCTCAGCCAAGGGGCGTTATCCATATTATTTATAAGCTCCTTCAGTCCCAGCTCTCCCACTGGACAAGTGTTCCAGCCACTGACAGCAACATTCTGCTAAATCAGTCTCCGTTCGCAAGCGTGCTCCTTGCTCTTTGTGGGGAAGTATCCAAAACTGGACACAGTATGTCGCCTAGAGGCAGCCTTAATGAGAGTCAAATAAGGGAGGCCAATCACTTTCTTTTAATTACAGGCAATACTCTTGTCAATACACTCTGATAGGCTGTTTTCCTTCTCTATGGCTATGGCATATTGTTGGCTCATGATCAGCTTGCCACCCATCAACACTGCCCAAAGCTTTTTCAACAGAGCCACTACCCAGACAGTCTCCATCCTGCATGTGCGCAAGGATTGCCACCTTCATAGAGGCAGGATATTTGTCCTCAATGAATTTCAAAAGGCTCCTGCTGGCCTGTTATTCCAGCCTGTCCAGGTCCCTCCAAACAGCAGCCCAACCCTCATACACATCTACTGCACTTTGAACATGATATAATCTGCAAACTTGATAAAAGCCTTCATCCTCACCTCCTCTGCATCACAGATAGAAATGCTAAACCACAACACAGCCCAGGACAGAAGTCTGTGGTATTCTTCTTGTTACTTCAGGTGAAGTGCAATCTACTAACTACTACCCTCTAAGTGCAGCCATGTAACCAGTATTTCTACCTGTCTAGTCATCCTTCCATAAAGGCTGCAAAAATATTGTAGGAGCCAGCATCAAACTGCTTTCCTGAAAACACCCAGCATGACATCCAATGCTTTTCCTTCATCCACAAATCCAAACATTTTATCAGAAGGTAATACGTTTGGTGAGTATGATTTACTTGTTAAGTCCAGGCTGACTGTTCACAACAAATTTTCTCTTCTCCATGTGTCCAGAAAGATGTTTCAAGAGGATTCACTCTTCCAGGAGTTGAGGTGATGCTGACCACCCTGTTCTTTCCTAGATAGTCCCTCTGGTCTTTTAGAAGATGGGTGCAACCTTTGCCTTTCTCCAGTGTTGGAGAACTTCTCTGATCTCCATGACTTTTTAAAGATGACTAAGAGCACCCTCATTACAACATCAGCCAGCTCTCCTAGCACCCTTAGATGCAGACCGTCTAGTCTCAGAAACTCAAGCAATCCCTGTCTTGATCTTCATCCACTGTTACCAGTCCTCTGCCTTCTTGAATCTTGACTCTGAACTCAGATGTCTGGGAGAACATGTTACTGAAGACCGAGATAAAGGAAGCATTAAGTTTCTCTGCTCTTCCCAGGTCTGCTGCTACTAAGCCACATACTTCAGTGCACTTACCTCTTTTATATGTCTGAAGTGAGATAAGGTGGATCACAACACAAACGATATTGGTCTAGGTCTAGATCTCCACCGATTATAATGACACTTCTTAGTAACAACACATGCAGACACCTGCAAGGCAGATTCCTCTGTTTATCCAGCTAAATCTTAACTAACCTACCTAAAAATATCAGCCATCCAAAGCTCAGATGGTGAGCTGGTCTTTCCCATTTTCCACTGCTTCTCATACAAAGTATTTTTCTGATTAAAGCAGTTCTATTCTTTTTTGGCAATCTCTTTTCTAACAAGATTTATCTCCTGGAACTTAGCTTAGCCTATTAAATGGCCTTTAATAATTCCAAATATCAGTTAATCTGCAAGAAAGCAGAAGTTAAAGCAGTAAAACAACCCATTCTGACTTGGCAGTTTGTGTATCATTTAGCAGTCTTTACTCTTGAAACAACATAACTTCACTCTTTCTTAAAAAAAAAAAAAAGCCTCCAAACAAAGGTTACAATCATTGTCCCTCCTCTGAAAATGCTCTATTAACACTGCATTTTTTATTAAGGTATCCCACTGTGCACAAAAAGCTATTTTCACTGGTTGTATAAATATTTGATATAGCTCTGTTGACAAAAAGCTATTTTGATGTTCTTGCTTCTGATTTACAAGAAGTATATGGGAAAAGATTTCTTCCCTTACCATGACAGCTCTTCTAGTGCGCAACAACTTTCACTGTGTTGTCTTTGAACTACAAATTCCCCTCATCTAGAAAACTAACCTTTACGCTGCTGTTGCTCTCAAAAAGAAAATAAAATATCTGAGGCTATATGTGTCACGTGATTTGAATGCTGGCCTTTGCTTCACATTTGTATTCCTCTCTCCCTCTGAACCTTTTCACCTTCAGTACACACAGAGAAAATTCCATATGGGTGAGAAAAATACCAGCCATCTCTGTGGATAAGGAGAATAGAACTGGCCAAAATGCATACTGGTTCATTTCTGTCAGCAGCAGTGCAAATGTAACAGAGATAATCCATTTGGCCCTTCAAAAACCCAACTAATTTCCTCATACAAGCAACTCATCTTTTGTTTCATTAGCTTGTTTTGTCTTAAAGTCTTGTCAATGTTTTATGGATTGTTAGCTGGCTTTATCTAAGTTTGAAAGCCCAGAAATTCAGTCAGTAGAAAAACAAATACCAAATGTTTCAAGAACTGTAGTTCAAAATGGCTGAAGATGATCAAACTTTTAAGTACTCTGTTAATGCATGGAAGTACAACCTTAATTTTAGTCTTTCTCCCTTCCCATCCGCACCTACTCTCACATTGCTGACTGAAGAGTTGCTGCTGTAAGAAAGGAGCTGATCCCATCTGTTAGATCTTCTCCATTTTCAGTGTTATTAACTTGTACCTTGCTCTACTTCTCACTGGAAGAGGGAATGGTTGAAATCCTATGACCACTTCAGATCATTAGACAGTATCAGTTACACCTGGGATTACAAGGAGTATTAGTAATGACAAGATACATGCCGTATCTCCTCGTAGTTTACAAAGTGTAATTTGCAATTTTATTATATTTCTGCTTGTTATTTTCTGGTATGATGAGCAAAAAGAAACAGTTGCTATCAGTGAATTTTAAAATTATTTTACATACAAATTATTAAACTGTTGGCAGAAGAAAGAAACAAATTCATATCTGCTGACAATCTGGAAATCTTTACTTGATTGGGCATTCCAAGGACAAGGGAGAGAAGAAGAAGATAATAACCCTGCTTTTAAGTCTAATAAGCAAAGTAATGAATTCATACTTAAAGGCAAAGAGAAAAATCAGTTCCCAGAACAAAGAAATGTAATATAACCAATTAGAGAAAATATGCTAATATTACCTTGATTTGGAAAAGGATTAATCAGTGAATACCGAGATCAGCTGTAAAGAGCTGAACAGACTGCCTTGAAAGACTATAAAATGAAAAGAAACAAGAAGCCCTCAGCCTCTTCTTTCTTCCCACCTTCCTGGGTTGTTTCATACATGCTGGTACGAGACTGAAAAATATCTACTGCTTTGCAGCATAGGAAAATTTTAGGATTTAAATCATAAACATTTAATTAAAACTGGGATCAACTTACGGATGTTCTTATCAAATATTTTTCTAATAGCGTGGTTTCAGTCACAACGTTTCACATTTACTGTACTGATAGCCTTTTAAAAAGTTTAACTTTGAGCTTTTCTGACTACTAAAATTTCCTATAACAGCAAGATGATAATAAAAATTTTTATCAACTGCTCATCTCCAAGCTCTAATCTAACTTAGTCCTGAATCCATACACTTCTATCTAACATGTTGTCCTGTTTGCATAGAAACTTTATTGCCGTCCTCCAAGTGAATTTTATCTGTGTCTGTAGGCAGTTATCTGGTACTCCTCATTATGGTATCCAAGTACATGAACTTCCCTCAGTCCTCTGTTATATAAATGAACTTCAGAAGTTTAAATAACAGAAAAATGCTGTGTTTAAAACATTTTAGAGTACACTGATAAGCAGTTCTTATTAAAGAAAACAGTGAGCCTTATATAGCTAATTAGATTTGGCTCTATGAGTTGCAATTTATACACATAAAGTAATTGACCATGTTTTTAAGTAAGTTAACTAGCAATTACAGGGCTTTCCAGGAAGCTGTATTATGAAAGCATTCCATCAACTGAACTTTAGACCTTCAATTTTTGCTACTTGCTGCAAAATGAAAAATTAGAATTGCTATCCCAATTGACTTTTACCAGAACCAACTGCGTTTCATCACAGGCCATGGAATTCTGATTGACAGCAAAATGGGAAGAAGATGCTCTGAAAGCAGTTTTATAGTTCTGTGGCACAAATCCCTGAAATTTAGTAGCAGTGCCCAATCTATGGATTACCACATCCTTTTTGAAGGATGCAAAACAAACCAAAATTAGGTGAAGGATTCATAGCACACACAGGATTTGGGAATAAGAATTTTAACTATGATGTATACAAGTGTAACACTGTAATGCAATCGAAAACACAGCAATGACAGGAGAGTAGCAAAGCCCTATGCCGCAGCAAGTGGAGATATGCTCAAATGTAGCAGCCATGGACACAGAAACACAGGAAAGAATCTGTGTACCCTTGGAAGTCCTCAGGTACACATGGATCTCCAGTGAGATACCCTCACCTCTGCAGCCAACCCTTAAATGAGGTCTGGGAAGGGACAGATCCTGACTCCACCCCTGCTGGTCATCCAGGTGCACTGCTTGCACCTGAGCTTCCCTGCGTTGGCCCTGCCTTCCCACCAGGTGCTCAGTCACTCTCTCAAGCTGCGGAACAGTTACAACTAGTCACCTAATTTTCCAATAAAGTTAATATGGCTATAACTTCAATATTTTTATGTTCAAGTGTTTCGCTTGGTTTGCTCTCATGGTCCCTTGGTTATGTCTCTGAAATCCCTATTATGCACCATAATTCTTTTTGCGCAACAAGCTTCACTTCAGAGTCACCATGGGGGCGAGCAGTGTAGTACGGAGTGGCTACAGTATTAAGTTGAATTCAATGCTATTCATAACATGCAAAAATCTGTTTTTTAATCTTAATATCAATGTTGATCCATCACAGATTTGAAACTCATATCAACAGTATGAAACAAGAAGAGAAGGCAATTTAGTAAAAATACTGTGCCATCAAGATGGAAATGTCCTCTGCAAGAACAGGAGCTAGGTACTAGCCAGATAAAACTAGAGCATCCTCATGCTTTTAATTTCAGTAATCTGCTTTACTATCTTAGTAATTCAATTCAGTTCACTCGGTACTGTTTATTAAGTCTGTGCATTTCTGCAGTTACAGAAATGTCTCTATTATGTTTACAAAATACAACACACGATCTCAGTTTGCCTTATTCAAATGCCAAAATATTTTCCACACTTTCATTCCACTTCACTGAAAAAGGCTGATCTAAAACAAATATCCCCCAAGACCATATTAAAGCACCTCCCAAATGTCTTCTCTTGAAAGATAATGACCTCTATTAGCGGAGAAAGGAAAATAATCACAACATAATGCTCTCTGTAATTTCCATACCATTTACCATTCCAAGGCTGAAGATGGCGTTCACCAATGAGCCTCCTTTCCTGAAGTGATCTGTCATATGCTCCAGCCAATTTGCTTCTAAGCTGTTGACAGTCTGCCCATTCCTGGAGATCCTCATAGGGATAGTCACCGTATAATACTGGCTGCATCTTTGTGGGGTTTTGGGCTTGTTGAAGAGAGTGAAGATCTCTGTCTCTACCAAAAAGTAAAAATAGGAGTAATGCAACAACCTTATTACAGTACTTCAGCTAAAACAGTACTGTTTGCCCACAGCCTTTCACAATACACAAATGCAATTACTTGGGACATGTTTTTCTTTTTATGACATTTCTGCACTGCACAACAGAGTAGGGTCCCAAAATCCATCACAGTATTTTGATTGTTCTTACAGTATTTGTTACTAATAGCAGATTCACTGCTGATAATTAAAAAATTACAGATATTAATACTTGAGAACTAATGGACAACCCTTCTACTGGAATTAGCAGTACAAACCAAGATACGAAAGCAATTAAGCTCCACAAACTGCATTAAATACTGTAGAAGTCACTAACAATTAACACACAGAATACTTTTGTTTTTTCTACTGAATGCATATTAAAAGAGGTGTGACTGAGGACACTTAAATGTTATTGCAATTTTAGGAGAAACAGCATTCAATAGATCAAGACCATTAAACTAAAGTATTAAATAACTTTATTTGATAATGCAGTGGCATGGAACCAGCAAGCAGCAGACGCATCTAAAGAATGCAATGAATCATAAATAGAGACAGTGCTAGCTGGTTAGTTGATTTACTCTGGGTCTGAGCCAAGGTGAGACACTGACACAAGAGCAAAAGAATTATGAAAGCAGCATTGTGCACGGTCTCTAAATGAGACTAAAATCTGTTCCTTATCTCCTCTTATCATTACAAAAAGTCACTGCTGACAGAAAAGCTGGGGTTTCACAGCTCTGAAGCTGGAAGTAAATTTAAGTGCAGATTGACTATTGATTTCCAAGAGCCAAAAAAAATCTCTGCAAATAAATACAAAAGGCAAAAACCTTCAATAAAATCCATTCACTCAACAAGCTCCTCTTGTTTCCAAGTTCTTATATTGTAATCTCAAGTATTAAAGAAATTGAAGTCACAAGAAACGTTAAGATTGCTAACAGAAATGTCCCTGAGCACAAAGTGTGTAAAATGAAAAAGATGTTAGAAAGCAGAAGACCAGGAATAGGCTGACAGCACCTGCAGAAGAGACCAGGAAGTTCACTATATAACCAAATGTTAGAAAGAGACCTAATGACCTCAGACATGAACAATGGTTAAAACAGACCAAAAGGGAGTAATTACCACAAATCTTCTGGCAGTTTATCACTTATCTAGAAAAAACAAAATGATGATTATCTGAACTCAAAAGAGTATACACAGAAAAATTCTGCATCCGTTTTGATCCTGACTCCCAAAACAGACTCACGTTGGAAATGGAGATCTTTCTGGTGTGTATGAAGACATTACACTAACAACAGCACACCATGGAACTGGAAATCCAGAGGGGGACGATAATTTGGATTTGACATTGGGCTGTTAAAAATGTTCATTTAAATGTGTGTGGAAATCTTCCAGTGTTTAACTTGGTTTTGTAATCATCATTACATTGATCCTAACCACTGTTCCAGTTATTACAGCCAACGGCTTTCACCAGGCAATCTGTCTGCCCAAGCTTGGACAAAGACACCTTCAGTTTACTTCTAAATAATAGAGCACTTCTGGACACAGCATTGCAATATGTGTGCCTTGTTTACAGGCAAAGCATTGTTAACAGTGTTTTGAGAGCCCTTTAATAAAGGGCAAGGTAGATAAGCATTAACAACAAAAAACTCAAGCACCATATAAATAATGCTTGAATAGCGCTAAACCTAAATCGAACATAATTAAGATTCCACCAATAGAAAGAAACATTATGGTGGTTTTTTTTTTCCAAAGTTTAATGCAGGGAAGAAGGAGTTCAAGAGAGATCACTTCCTATGGAACAAGTAGGGTAACAGGAAAAAAAAAAACCAAGAACACCTGGTACTTTCTACCTTCACGCTCTCAAGGAAGGATGGAGAACTAGTGCCAAAGACTAAAATACATTTTCCATGAGAGGAAAAGGGAGTGCTCTAATAACAGAAAGGCATACAAGAGTAATACAGAAATCAGCAACGTTGTACAGGCAATAGGTATGGGAAATCCTACTGTAAGTGAGCTATTCTGTTTTCTATCACAAAAAAACTGCCTTCTCAAAAAGTATCTGCATAACTCACCAACAAAAAAAAGAGCATCAGAAATAAATAAAGCCAAAAACACTCAGAGAAAAAAATATGGAAACTAAACACACTTTTTAAAATAAAACCCCTTATCTGGTAAGACAGCAGCTGTAATAAAATCCTGGAGTGTTTTAGGTAAATACTAAGGAAGATTTCAGGTGATTAGTTTCATATTATGCAGAAATACTAAGAACACAGCTACTTGCAACAAAAGATTTCCACCATCAAAAAGGTAATAGCTAGGTTAACCCTCTCAAGGACAGTTTACACAAAGAGAAATTATTGGTCTGATTTGAGATAGAGATACCTAATTTAGGACTATAAAACTCAGAGTGCTGCTGTAATGTGTAAGATTCTAGAATAGAAGATTCTAGTAGATTATAGAATAAAATGGAAGAAATTATTCATCTAGTAGAAATGCTTCGACCTAATCCAGCTGCCCCCTTGCCCAACAAAACCTGAAGAAGCATAATGAAAAGTTACTTGAGAACGATACAAATCTGATGACAAAAACCTAATTACACAAAAATGCAACGGAAACCAAGACAATAGTACTAGTCCAAATAGTCCAAGAATGCAAAGTCATTTGCAGTCTTACATTACAAAATCCCCAAAGGGCCAGGACTGTGTGACTGTATCTACATAAAATATGAAGAACAGCGATGAATTAAAGTCAAGGACGGCACAAACTGAAAGGAATGTAGATGGAATTTCCTTACATAGATTTATAAATGTAAGGAAAGTAAGCAAGGCAGTGAGAGAAATAAGTGCACACAATATCTTCTAGGGTGTAGGCAAGTAGAGGAAATAAAGGTATATGGAGGTTTAAAAACTGAAAATCGGGCAAGAATCTTTTTTCTGATGACTTTTTATTTTCTAAACTATTCTGGCCTGCGTCCTATTTTAAACAACAATTTCTGGACATACTTGATATAAATATCAAGTATCACAACAAGTACAGAAATGAAGGAGTTCAGCAGAACAGCAGGGAAAATAAGTCTTTACACTCAGGCACAGGAACAGGCTACAACACAGCTGTACCTAGTTATATCAGCTCTTCAGCTGCCACCTGACTTACACTCAGTCATTGTAAACCATGTAACTATGCTGAAATTGGGTTATGAGGTGCGTCTGCTGCACCCATTCTTTGCTATCACAGAGGTAAGTTCCTCTCCTTGCCTGCACCCCTGAAGGAGCAGGGAACATAATTGGCTTTTATGTATTAGAGGTCACAGCAATACTTACTGTCAGTAAGTGGTTTTGAGCATCGTGCTGGCGTTTCATTCTCTGCAACTCCATTCTGTGTGTCTGGCGCTTCTCTCCCACCTGGGTGCTCATGTTGTTCTTTGCTGCCCTTCGCAGATTTGCAATCGGGCTCCTCAGCAGCCTGTCCTTCACCTTTTCTGCCATCTCTGGATGTGGCACATTGGTCGGCATTCTCCTCACCTGGTGCTGGAGTATTGCATCCATTAATGCCGTCTATTTTCTCGCCATCCAGCGATGCGTGATCCTCAGGGCAATTTGAAACATTTTTATTATCTCTGGATTGCACAGAGTTGTTACTGGCAGGTGTCAGAGAGGAGCTGACAAGGCAGTTCTTTTGGGAATGGTACTGAGGTATAATTCCAACAAATTTCAAGCCTTGACTTGCCGCATCTTGAATCTACAAGTCAAAGAAGATTACATTTTAACCTTCAAGCTGTCTTAGCTAAATAGAAATACAGCAAATAACACCCTTCAAGGGAACTATAATATGTCATTTTGCTACACTTGTCCACTACCAGAGGAAACTGCCATGTTACATTTAAAGTTAAATTCTAGTGAAGCAGGATAAAAAGTCCCTTAAATTGTCTGCAGTAACGTGAAATTGCATGCACATGTGCACACACACACAGACACACAAAGGAAAGAAAATGCCCACGTATTTCTTCATAAAGCATCAAGTCTTTGTCTGAAATGTTTATTCTAAATTACCAGAGGTGGTATTACTCACATGGAAGTTTTAGTTTCAATCTTATGCAGTCACTCAATATTACACCTTCTGCTGTATTAGGCACGTGATTATGACATTTATGCAAGGAAAAGGTTATTAATTCTCTCTGTAATATGCACCATCATAACAACAGTTGTTGTTTTTCCTATTTTGGATTCAGACGCAAATGGCAAGCTTTCACATAATGAGTACATAAAAGCAAAGTTATTTTAATACATTGCACTTGGGAAGACACAGAACTCCAAAGAACAGTTGGGAGATGAGCAAAGAAGAATGAAAACAAAGGGGCTGCATTATTAATTCTTTGTGTTTTAGGTAGAGGAAGAACACGAAGGAATCAGATCACAAAAGATTCAGAGAAAAAAACATAAGGTGAGTCGTAGTGATAAACAGACAAAGCAGGAATCAACTAAGGAAAGCTTGAGAGGAAGCAGAAAGAGAAATCTGCAAAGACTCAGCACTACAGAGCCCCATCCAAGAGATTTTAGTATCACGCTCCTGGAACAGAGCGAGCCAGATCCGTGTGAAAACGTGTGAGGATTCATTTATCAAAATCACCACCAGAAAAGGAAAGGTTTCCATGTACTGTGTACGCTTTGTGTAATATAAAGTCTAAACATGCATAAATATTTCAAGAATAAATGGCTTAAGAATGAAGAAGTAATTTCAATTCCTGTGCATACCGTGTCATTCCGGGGAGTTAAGTTGTCTTAAGTGTTCTCTGAGGTTCAATTTATATGAACTTTCACATGAAACTGTCCAGTAACGAGTGAAATACTGCACGTTACATGCATCTCTGGTTTGAAAGCACGAGAGATGGAAGAGAATAAACAAGAATTTTTCTAAGAGGTAGTTTGTTTCAGCATCTTCCCTACCCAGAATTACTTTTTTTTTTTTTTAAATGAATCATCTACTTCCTGCTAACATGGTACTGTTCTAAGCATACAAATGTGCAGACGATACCTGATCAACAACAAGAACTTCCTCTTTCAAACCAGCTATACTTTCCACATCAAATTAACCCTTATTTTTGTGACGGCAGGAACTTAACAGAGCTGTTCAGGAAGCAAAGGCAACAGCCTTCACAGGTGCTGGGCCTGACGAACGTGAGCTGCTGCCTTAACAAAAGCTCATAGCTAAAACCGGAACAATAACCTCCATCTAAGACTACTGCCAGCAGTATCCTGAGCACACGGATGTGTGGCTACGAAGAAAGCTGGAATGTAGTGGTCTTGCTCAGAAAGGTTCCTGTGAATGTCAGCAATAGATGCATTCATAATATGCTTAAAGTTCCCGCATCCCTGTTGCAACTTCACAAATATTTTTCATACAGCCATTGAAAGTATTACAAATTCAGTTCATCTGCTACCACTAATCTAAACATGCATCACTCCATTTGTTTGGTAGGTTGCAGGGCAGCTAATTATAGAAATTTATCTTGCACGCAACTCTTAAGAGTGTGAGGATAGTACATATGTAGTAACGTTACTGGTCCTGGAAGACTGCTTGTCAGCCCCACAGCAGGTTCTCCCACGCAGTGATTTGGATGAGAACAGCTTTCACAGCTACTGGAGCAACATTATACAGTCTTGGCACATGCAAAGAAAACATGTGTGTTCTAAGGAGTACCTGAACTTGAGGTTTTCCTTTGGAGGCTCTTGTTCTCCAAGGAGAGAGGATGAGAACTGAATCAGGGTCCAGAGGAGGGCCACAAAGATGGTCAGAGGGCTGGAGCACCTCCCTGTGCAGACAGGCTGAGGGAGCTGGGCTTGTTCAGCCTGGAGATGAGAAGGCTGCGGGGTGACCTCACTGCAGCCTTCCAGTACCTAAAGGGAGCCTACAAACAGGAGGGGAACCAACTCTTTACATGGGTAGATAATAGCAGGACAAGGGGAAATGGTTTTAAGTTGAGGGAGGGAAGATTTAGGTTGGATATCAGGGAGAAGCGAAGAGTGTGGTGAGGTGCTGAAACAGACTACCCAGAGAGGCAGTGGATGCCCCA
>PPHD01021269.1:0-13314 GCA_002909625.1 Bambusicola thoracicus | reverse complement strand
TAGCCCTTTGGCCTCTAAGCAGTCAGGTAGGAGATGTGGATGGATGTAAGGCCTTACAGCATGGCTTTCTTTCTCCCCTGGACAACGCTGGTACAGAACGTGCCCTCACAGAATATTCGACCCTCGCACATTTCGATTTTGGGCTTGCAACCAGGTGTGTCTGAACTCTCTGAAGCAGGGTTTTACTCAGCGTGATTCCTGGAATGTAAGCTCAGCTTGTCCCCATGTGCTTTCCCCAGCAGCTGCAGTTCCTGAACAAGCAGTACTTTCCTTGCACGTAAAGCACCTACGTGGAAAAAAAGCAGAAGGAACCTGCAAAGTGTTGCCTCCCACAATGTCCTCCAGCACACACGGGCATCTTGGGTGTCCCTCTTGGCTTTCTGTGCTTAACTGTCTCAAGAACTGGGGTTGTGCATATGCGTTACTTAGTATTCTGAGTTTAAAATAAACAAACAAACAACAAAAATCCAGAGCAATTGGAACAGAAAGAATAAACGCTATGGCATCTCCTGAGCTCTCTGCTGTACGACCTCAACCAACAAATAGTAACTGAGGGTAATTGGGACATTTGCTTCAAAACCCCATAGTGGTCCATAGCAGTAAACACAGCTCAATTCCACAATGGTTATTTCCTCAGCTCAAATGGTAGCAGCTCATTCTGCTGATGCTGAACATCCCAGGCTCACTCTCACCGGTGACGTTCTGCTACAACACCACTTTCACAGCTTCTTGCCAAGAATGGCAAGACCTGGTATTTTGTAAGCCAGCTCTTCTGTTAATAAGCTGTTCAGAGATGCTCCTCCAGGGCTTCCACCTGCCAGGGATGGCCTACGTTCACATGGGCCAGGTGATTCTCTGAGATCTCTTCGAGCTCTACCTTGTACTGTTCTAAACATCTTCATTTTCATCCCTCTTACATCAGATGCTTGGCCTTATTCCTCTCCCAGACCATCAGTCTACTTACTATTACCCTTAAGCAACAGCCCCCACCTCAAACACGAAACATTAAAGCCACCCCACTAATCACATAAGGGTTAAAAACATGATTGGTGGGCAAAGGCTCCCCCCCTTTTCTGCAAGGTTGTTTGAAATTGTGAATAGAGACTGACAGCTTGCCTGAGTGTTTGTGGTTCAGTTTGAAACCACAAGACCCAGAAGCACATGGTTTAGATTCAGTGTCTTTCTCTAGCTAACACGAACCATTTGTTTCAGCAGCCTGGCTATCTGTTGGAGAATAGTTTTGCACCAGGATCAGCCTTGATTCACCCCAGACAGCCAAATACATTCAGATGGAAATCCATAGAAAAAGAAGAGATATTCCCCAAACAAAGGCTCGCATTTACTTTTTCTTGTTTATTTTTGCAGCTTGTAAAGGAGCTACTAATATCCTGGTAAGAAGGAAAAAAAAGGAAATCTGAAATGCCAATCAAAAACAGTGCCAAATTAGGTAGTGTTTACTTCAAAAATACGTTTTTCATTGCCTTCTTTTTTTCTTTTTTTTTTTTAAGGCAAATTCCTGCAGAATAGCAATGTCACGGAGGGGAGAGAAAGAAGAGATTGAGCAATTAATACATTTAGACCAATCCTTTCCAACTTGACGTTATAAAGTGAGGCGTGTAATGAGGCTCCAGTCTGGCCATGGATCTTTCACACAGAAGGCACTTACACATGCACCTAGTGCTGGCCATTTATTTTAAGACCACTGTCCGTAGGAAAGCATAAGTGCTTTATTGCTTCTAATGAACTGCAGGAAGGTTGAACACCTCGGTGTCAAGCTGGAAGCTAAAATAAACCATAAGAAGGGATGTCCACAAGCCTACACGAGCCCAGTGACGGGATGGTGTCCCCATGGTGTCCATGGGGTCCCAGCTCCCTTTGCACAGTGCAGAATGTAATTCAGCTCCCTTATAAACACAGAAGAGTGGCTTCAATGAACCTGCCTGTTGGGTACACGCACTGCAGTGAGGTAACCTTGGGCTCACTTAAAAGATCAGCACTGGAGAAGTGAGAGAAGTAATTCAATGAATTATTGTGGTAAGGCAACACACCAAGTGTTCAGTTACCCCAAATTGCAGGTATTAGAGCTGAAATGAGTTCTCCTAAAGCAATTTCCCATCAGCTAGCTCTTGGGATTATTTGTTTTATCTTCCCCCCTCTCTCTATAAAACCAAGAGGTTACACCACAATACAGCAGACCGCCTGCTGTACGTAGAGGTGCCTTGGAACAAAGAAAGAATGCTTCTCTGCTCTGTCTTTCTATCTCCTAGTTAGGAGTAAGTGACCATAAAATCTGTATATGTGTGAAACCACAATATATTCCCCTGTTCTGTTATTAAAAACCCCTTGCAACATAAAAATGAAGCAGAGGTGGGAGTGCATTCACCGGCAGGGAGGAGCGAGCGATTATATACCATGAGTTTACTTCCAAGAAAAGATTATATTTCTGGGAATTCAAAATAACATACATTTTATTTTAGTATTATGGGAATATTGAAAAGACTTCTTGCATTACTGCTATTTAAGCTACTATATAATCACAGTATAATTTTTATTAACAAAAAGACTTTATAACTTCAGAGACGTGAAGCAGTCGTTGCAAAGCTAATGAAGTGAGCATGAGGCTTTGGGGGCTGAGATATGCTGTAGGTATATCAGGAAAACTGCCTTGGCAAGCTTAAATCTGAATAGAAGTGCAGGTTTAATGCTAAAGTCTGTTGTTGGAGCTGTTTGGCTGAGCATCAGGAGTGGGGCTACACTGAGCTATTCACCAGAGAACATACAGAACCATTTGAGTTGGAAGGGACCATCTGGTCCAACTCTCCTGCAATGAACAGAGACACCTACAGCTCAGTCAGGTGCTCAGAGCCCCATCCAACCTGACCTCTAATGTCTGCAGGGATGGGGCAAGCTTACAAGCCCCCTCCTTCTGTCTTCCTACTTGAAACCTCTGTAGGGTTTCCAACCCTTGACTTTGCACGATAGCCTTTTGTGAAAAAGAGGCCTCAGATAATGCTGCTTTCATCCTGAGGTTGGTGTAATTAAAAGCAAGTGTGCAAAACGACCATTGCAAAATGGGACAGTGAGTAAGAGCAAGCTGCTCCAAGACCTTCAGCTCTACAAAATTATCAAAACCAAAACATAATGCCTGATGTAGGATGAATGCTGGTTCTCACATCAGCGTGCAGCAGATTGGGTGTGTGAGATTTCTCATGATAGTGGCTGGGGACTTGGTGTGCAGTGAAACACTGGGCTCTGTGGAGTCCAAATGCTATACAAAACAGTGCCAGTGACATGGAAAACCACCTAGGAAGGCTGAACCCTTCCATTATGAAAGCACACATCTGACTCCAAGCAAGGAATTGGACAGTAGCATTTAGGATACCATCTTACCTCATTTTCTTTTACATCTACTTATTTTATTTGTACACTTGCAGGTATCTGTTCTTACCATTGTGAATGCTGATGGATTTTAGTTTCTATGGCTGCAGTAGGCTTTATTTCATGGATCAATCAAAATCTGCTGAAAAGGGGAAAGTGCATGCCTGACATATGCCATGTGCTCAAGCAAGAAATATTCTACTGTAGTCATGTGCAGCAAGAAGGAAGGCCTTGACTAGGTGGGCTTGCTCTGGGGCCTGGTTCTGTCCCAGACAGAATGGAAACTCCTTCTCTAGATGCGGAGTTTCTGTAACATAGAGCATCACACATGTAACAATGGAATGACAGCACTGTGCTTCCACAGCTCACTATTTTCTCTAGATTTGCAATACAAAGAAGGCACCATAACATATCAAGAGTCTTACCCCATGATTTTTTTTCTTAAATAGGAAGGAAAAGAAATGCAAATTCTTAAAGCTTTCTGTTTCCACTTAGTGTGTTTTACTTGCAAACGTGGCTTCAAATGTCTGGGATTATCAGACTGTTTTTGATGAATGATATTATGACAAGTTACTTCTACTACTTTTTCTATTGGGAGAAATCATGTTTATGGAAACACAGAAGGGAAAAAAAGATAGCTTCAGGTTTAGGCTTTACTTTCCTATAAATAAAGCCTTCTGAACCATGTCTCATTTGGAGTTGGAATCATTTTCTGTAATAAAAATAATAATAATAAAAAAGAATCAGGATGATATTTTACTAACATAAGATTAAAACAAAAAATATTAAACGAATAAAATGAAATAATACCACTTTTACCAGTATGGGAAACTTTTACTCTTAAAAAAGCTGAAAGACTTCAGTGTTACAGCTCTCAGGAGAGCACAGAAAAGTTTCTCTAATTTTAATGGAAGTGTGACTACCTCCTGTGGATAGGGATAAAGAGCCTGCTCTGTGACTTACAGCATTAGTTCATGTGAATACAATTAGTTCACTTCTTTGTATGATCAAGTAGCACCCAACAGCAACAGGCACCGCAATTATTTACAAACCATACGATGCTCATTGTAGGCTTACTGACCATCCACACAGCAGAGCTGGTGCTCACGTGGAGCACCAGTGGGTATGAAGCACTGGGCAGCAAAGAAGAAGCAACAAAGCAGAAGCCCAACACCAAGAATATTTCTTTACCTGAGAGAACTGTAGACGTTCTGCATGTACTTTATGTTCCTACAAGCATCTGTCTGCCCTTCATGACACAGCATTTCCCTTCGTGGCGAGACAGATTTTGGAGCCCAGTCGAAAATATGATGGAAGATTTAACCCTCCCTGTAAGATTTAGCCCTACCTGTTTATAAATGCACTGATTTATTTCAGTATTACACAACGTGCCATCTTTGCATGAAGAGCAGAAACTTCCCATGAACTATAAGGGAGAAATAGCTGCAGTAGCAAAGCTTGTTATGAGAAGGGCACTGAGGTTCAGCAGAAGCTGGGGCACCACAGACCTTTTTTCCCTCCTAATAATGCAGAAACCCAAGGGAAGGGGCAAGGGGTGACCTGGGACACTGTAGGCGCCCTGGAGCCCAGGTCACAGCTGAGTGGAATCCTGAGGTTGCACTGGCCAAGAGCCAGTTGGAAACCTATGCAAGCCACCCCACCATTTTATGACACTGTAAAGACGGTATTGTTCAAAACATCCCAAAAATTCTCCGCACAATCTGGCAGCCTTCCCAAACTGTCTTAAATGAGCCAAAACTATCAGCAGCCACCCACCTTCCTGTCCATTACCCTCTGATTAATGACACTCCACCAACAGGGTCCAACATTCAGGATCTCCCTTCTGCAGGACCTCTGCACAAATGTGATCACTGAGACCTGTAAATGGTCTGTATGGCTTGCAGCTGTGTTTTACAGGGGGCTGTCTCCTTGTCGTGTGGTGACCATTGCAGCAGGGGCTTCATAAGGAGTGGAGAGAGATGGGGCTTCGCAGCATCCCATAAAACCCTAATTAGACATAGTAAAGCATGAGGAACCAAATCACACTGGAATTAGGATACTCTGTGTCTGAAAATGTTTTCTTGCTTCTTATCTGTTGCTTCATAACTTCCATGTCAAAGCAGCCCTCGTAAGAAAGGAGCAACAGTTGATGCCTTCAGGATCGATGTTATTTAGGTATACTGATCAATGTCTGTGCTGCTCCCTAAGCAGTGTGGAACAGCGGGGTATTTTCAGGTAAGAAATTTGGAGAGACATCGCAGTGCGTAAGCCAACCTGGGAATAAAGATCAGCTCTGCAGCAGCCAATGCTCTTGTGTACACCCTGTACCTGAGACAAATCCCCAGTACAGGGAAAGCACAGTTCAGAGAGTACCTGGAGAAGTGAGAGATTTTCTAATGTCTGGACTTATTCCATGAGCACTTAGAGGACTGGCTGAAATATCTCACTTTCATTGATGGATGTGCCCAAGAAATCAACGGAGATGATGAATCAGCTATTGGGAAAGCGAAAGATGACAAATGACTGTATCCTTTTCACCAGTGCTACATCCAGCCTATAGACTTGTGCTTGGCAGTGCTTTTCTAGACCATTTCGATATTGCCCAAATGGTGAAAGTCACACTAATGTGCAAATGCAGGCTCAGCAGCTGATGGGATCCATGCAACGTCATTTTTGCAGAATAAAGAAATACTTCTAGTCTGTAAATCTTGACTTTGTAGTTTTCACCTATGACATTTTTTCCCCCCATAATATTCTATTACTTTATGGCCTGGACAAGGTAAGCTCAAGGTAAAACCTTGAAGAGAAGATTACTTTCAAGTCAGAAGTTCACACTTAAGAAATGTCTCTGAGTTTCTGCATTGCCCTGTGCATGAGACTGAAGGTGAGCAGAACATCTGCTTCATGCTTTCATTAGCAATTGGGCACTGAAACACCTTCAAATCCTCTATCTGAGGTGCCTCAGCTCTTACACAGAGGTTCATTTCTTCGTGATCATTTATTTTCCTAAAGTATTAATTTTTTTGCAGCGTAGGCACAAAAGAGGCATGTGTTGGTATGCTGTGTGATTCCTTCAGTAGATTTTGGTTTTACAGCCTAGGAACACACACTCACCTCTTCCAGAACTGTGCATAATACCTTTATAGAAGTGCACTTCTGGATGCACGTGCACTTGAATCTTTCTTTGTGTTTATACAGACCTATGCATCCTCACATGCCTATATCAATATAGAAGAAAGCATATAGAAACACATCCTATGATTTTTAAGAAAGCTTGCTTTCCATGAGGAGCTACAGAGTACATTTCACTCAGCAGTGACTCATCTTTCTAGCTCTTTTTTTCTTCTTACTGCTTAATCCAAGAAACTTTGACTAAGTCAGCTCTGCCACGTCCCAAGTGTAGCAGGGATTCCTCACCGTCCTTGATGCAAACAGAACTAGTAATTCTCCTCAGAAATAGCAAGAAATTGCTATTTGCGGGTTCATGCTTTACGCAATGATGACCTTGGCTGAGGCAACCCAAATGGAAAGGGCCCCAGCGCATGAAGTCAATGCCACTGTGGTAAATAAAGCCAGCGCCAGGAAGGCACAATTTCAACATCCCCTGGCAGATGAAGCATAGCTGGGCAGGGGCACGACGTGTATGAGCTATATTTTCTTAACAGCAGTCTGGGAACCTCATGGCACTATGTCATAGTGAGACAGGCTGGTTTTGTATCTCAGCTCGTTGTTGTTATTGTTGTTGGGATTTTTTTTTATGTGCAGACCCTTTTAGTGTTCTGTGCAGCCGTTAAAATGAAATACAATGAAATTGACTGGGCATGCAGGTAGGCTGGAGGCAGAAGAGCAGGTATTTGTCAGCTGCTCAGACCAATGGAATTTCGGAGGCTTTCAAGTATTGACTGTAAAGATTTAGAATAAAAAGTTTGAAGTGTAGAAACCATTTCAGCTTGGCACTAAGAAATCATTGGGCGAGACAGATTGTAGACCAAGCCCTAGACTTGCATATCCCTACCATTTCAGACAGCAAAATTCAAACTATTTGCATGCCTATAGCCCATAAAACGCAGTTACATATGTCAAAGTTCTACAAGCAATCTTAATTCAATCAATCCAAAATTAAATGTTGCTCAGATGCATGATAAGGGTGAACAAACCTCACAGCAGCTTGCTCAGACTGCTGATATGTAAGGCTGACCTGACTCTTTTTTCCTTTATGTCCTTAAATATCATCAGGAGTAGCCAGCACACCTCTGTTTGCCTTAGTTCATTGAAAGACCTCAAAACAAGTCTGAGTTCTGATTAAAGGTCAGGCTGAACCATGCTCTGAACACCCGACTGAGCTGTAGATGTCCCTGTTCACTGCAGAGGAGTGGGACTGGATGATCTTTCAGGGTCCCTTCCAATTCTACGATTCTATGACCCATAGACCTCCAGCTATTCCTGAGCTCTACAACAAGCCCTCTGAATATGGGCACACACTTAGCATCCATCATGGCTGCATTCCAGGACCTATGAGATAGCTCCAATCATTTCTATGTTGGATATGCACACACTTTCAAGACAGTTACATTTTCACCCCAAACCCGTTCACCAGATAAAAGTGGATCTCTCAATGAATTTGCCATAACTTTCTCAGCTCAATTCTGGTGTCTGCCGAAGGTGTTTCTTCTCTGTGATTTTTTCCACATCTGTTTACTGTGTGGCTTATTCACTGAACAGGCTGTATACTCATTATCATATGAAATAATGTTTTAGTGGAAGAAATATTATATCAGAAACACACTCTAGGTATATAAGCTTGCTGTTTCTCCCTGGGTTCTCAGCTTTCTTTCATCAGGACAGTTTTGTTAAAATGATATTGCCTCTCTTGGGCGTACTTCACAGGAGCTTTATGGTTATGATGAATAAAACAACTGTGGCGAGACTGCAATAAATTAATTGCGCCATTTTATATGAGTAAGAGAATGGGCAGGAGACCTGGGGCTGAAACACAAACCTGACGATGACTCGGGGTTCGTGGTTGGAAGACTGGTAAGGGAAAGCAAAGATGTCATAGCAGGGGTGGGAAGGGGATCAGTGGTAAAACGCAGAAGCAGCCCAGCACGTTGTGGTTAAGGATAAGCAATTTGGAGTCCGAATTTCCATTCACTGAAGTACATGGGAGATCTGAATTTCCAAGTTAGCAATTGTCTTTGATTTTTTTATGAGATGCAAAGAATGCGGATTTGTGTTTCTGCTTTATGCCCCAGCTGTCCCCAGGACTGGCCTCATTGCAGCAATCTGTGTTGTCCCGGACAGGGAAGAAGTCAAATGCACAGCATTTGTTTGATAAGCTCAGGTTTGTTTGCAAAGGGAGAGATGCCAACTCGTCAAACGCCACTGCATTGCTGAAAGGACTTACAAAGAGATGTTGTCTGTGAATGTTTGAGCAAGAAAGCATTCTGCACTGGGAAGTCCCTGGATGTGATGTGACATGAAGTTCTGACTTCACATGGGCTGCAATTGGGTTGCTCTTGTTTTCCTGCAGCGTGAGGCAGCTCTTAAAAGGTCCCGGTGAGGTGCTTTACCTTTACACGTCCACCTCCTGTGATTTTTAAGATAAACATGCCCACTCTTTGCTGTTGCTGTCTCTCAGCTTCTTCAGAAGAGGTAAGCAAGCAGCTGCCATTATTGCCAGCAAGACCCAGAAGGGAGGGGAAGGAACTGCCTGTACAATGGGTGTAGCAAGAGCTGTGGCTGTGCTGAGCTGCAGCACTAAGACGAGGACCCTGGGGATAGGGGGAGGGGACCACCCACGTCCCACATCATGGTGATACTGCCCGGTGCCACAGCGCCAGCAGAAAGGAGTGCCCTGAAATCGTGCAGCTCTCAGGCAATATTTTTCTGCAAGATTTGCTCTGTAGGTCTCCAAATCCCCGGTCAGTGCCTGAGTTGGGCAGGTCTCAACGCCAGACAGGTAAAGACTGAGGTAAAGAACCCTCAGCTTGCTATTAAAAAAATAAAGAGAGAGAGAAAAGAGAAAAAGAAATGGAGGTAACGAGAGCGGAGAAGGAGACCTCATTTCTTTAACCTTTTTTTTTTTTTTTTTTTTTTTTTTTTCTTCACCTTTTAAAGACTTCCTGAGCTGACTGGCGAATGCTTTTTCCAGCATTGAGTCCCAGGGCAGGCTGGGAAGCTGGAGGTAGGATTTGGTGTGGGAGTTATGAAGTGTGTGGGGTAGTGACGATAGGCAGATAACAGCTTCTGGTGGTAATACCAGGGCATGGAATGGAGGCTAAAACCAGCAAAAACCTTCTCCGTTTAACCAGAGCTCGGTGCCAGCCCAGCATCAGGCAGCACCTGATAGATTACCTCTGATTGCTTCTCAGGGTTCAGCATGGCTGTTCTCTAAGGTAGCCAAGCGTTAGGAAAGCATTTGGATGTTGGCTCAGGAGCTGACAAGGGTTCTGCTGGTGGAGCTGCAAAAGACGAAGGGAAAGTTACACAGAGCGGTGGGAGAGGTGAGAGAAAGCAGCGTTTTGCCCTGCTCAGAACTTTCCAAATCTGACTTTTAGCAGGTATTTTCATGTCAAGTTTTCCTTTCATTGGGCCACATGGTCGGTGCATTTGCTGAACGTGAGGTCCGGCTGTGAGTTACGACCCAGCGCAAGGTGTGAGCACTGCTCTCCTGCTCTGTTCCAGTCTCTTTCCCCTATAATGCACTTCTCTGGAGTATAAATCTGCTTCTGCGACGACGTCAATAAAACTGTTGTGCAGAGAAAGCCAGTTCTTCCTCCCTTGAAAAAGGCATCATAGCTTTCTTTCTCTTTCACAGCGGGACTCTCTTCCTGTAAACACAAGGCAGCCCTGCCGAAGCATCAGTAATAAGATTTTAACTATTTTCTTTGGAAGTTTCACCCCCTTCGCCCCCTTCTTTGTGGATAGTGGTTAAAGTGATAATTAGTAAGTTCTGGTCCTCATCCAGAAATGCTCCATTGCTGAAACAGTACACAGGCGCACGAGGAACACATGTACACAGATTGTCAGCACCCCACTCTCTGCTGTTGGTAGAAACAAAGAAGTAATGGCACAGAGTCCCTGCCAGAGACTGTAAAAAATGCAGTTATAAAAGAGTATGTTATAGGGTAACGATCACACATTTATACCATGCTTTTCATCCAGGAGAGACCTAACTGCTTCGCACTGCCAAGCCTTTCCAACAGTCACTGCAGGTCTTCTAATGGGTGGCCGCTCTGGGACAGCTTAGGACAGGAAGCGAGAGCTACTAAATCCAGTAGAAATGGAGGAAAACTCAAAGATCCTCCAAAATAGCTTGTTTTCATGAAGCTCATATGAAAACAAAAGCATTGAAGCTGCAGAATGTGTAATAGGTTATTTATATGACATAGAAACTCCAGAGAAGATCAAAATAACACCGTATGAGCAAAAAGCATATGACAAAGTAGGACGTTTTTTTTCCAGCCCAATGAGTTGGATGTGCTGACTTCACAATACTGTGTGCAAATACAAAGTTTCATTGGGAGGAGCAAGAGAGGGCAGTGTCTGTCGGTAATGCCAATGTAGTGAGGAATCCTCCAACACACCTTGCCCCATCTCTTTCCTACTGACGAGCAGCAGCCTCCCACCTTATAAAGGGACATCACATGAGGGGGTGAGCACCCAGGGAGCCCATCGCATGCTATAAATGAGGCATCTGCAATATCAGCCCAAAAAAAGCCAAGGTGGTCTTCCTAGATGCAACTCTTTGAGGGTTTTAATGGAATTTAGATTTAAGACAAAAATCCGTAATACTTTTTTTTTTTTTTCCTCCAAATAAATGTGTGATTTTCTCCAGAAAACAAGACATTTGAATATTTTCCTATTCCATGTTTCTGTCAAAGCCTGGTCCCAGTCATTCAGTGGGAAGGGAGCCAAGAGCTCATGCTGAAGAGGGTAAGCTATGGGATTAATAACTACTCCAGACTTCACTCTGAACTTTTCCTTCAATTACTTGCATATAATAGACTCTAGGGTAGTCTAACGAACTATTTATTTTTTCATTTACTCTACTTTAAATAAATTTTATGGAACTGGACGGAATTTGATAGAACATAATTTTTCCTTCTCTTTTACTGCCGTAAATCTGAAGGAACATCTTCTGTGGCACCCTGGAGAACAAGTTCTTCATTTCTACCTATCATTAGGATCCATCGCTTTATTGGGCAAAACCAAAGGTCCCCCCCTGCTTTCCCCCCTCTCCACCCCCTCTTTTTCTAATAGGAAACTTAGACACATAGGAGCAAACAGAGAAGCAAAACAAAGCACGCTCAGCATTAATTTGGCAACGGGGAAACTCACTAAAACAGATTTTATTGTTAAAAACTGAGACTTGAAGTTTTCCTTCTACAAAACAAACAAACCTCTCTGACATTTGCTGGAAACACTGCTAGCAAATGGATCATGTATTCCATTGCGCAGGAGATGCAATTAGATTTCTGCAGGTTTGTAAAACAAACTATGCTGCAGGAGCGCTGTCATGGAACCACTGCTCTGATTTCCAGTTGGATAACTGAGCTTTTAATTAGGGCTCCAGTGGTGCGACCGCTTTGCAATTTCCAAAGCTGCCTGAGGGATTTGAATGTCAAACTCTAATTACAATTACTGTGAACTGAGCATGCTCTAAGAGGATTTGAAACTTTGGCCCATATATTCCCTTTGTATAACAAGGAAGGATTTGCTTAGCAGGGAAAAGCTTTCATGTACTGCAGGTATGAAGAATTACTGAATTAGATCCTCCGCTACTGTAAAACAGCATATTTCATCCCATTCCTATTGAGCCAGGATGGTTTTTAGCCTAACAGTGTAAGGGCTGCCTGTTTGTTCCTGAGAGCTGAGAGCTTTGTGGAGCACAGCAATGCACAGCTCCGTACCCAGGGCTCCCTGCCTTCCCTCTGGGGCACCTGGCACAGCACTAGGCAGACTTTCCGGGCTAGAAAGCTCTCGACGTGATCCAGTGTCCAACCTGATAACAGATGATGTGTTTTCGCTCACTATATAGAGCTCTTCAAGTATACGCCACTTCCAGCAACTCACAGGGAAGGAGCAGAGCGATTTGGTAGTCAATTTGCATTTCAAAGTAAAAAGTCATTGCAATTAATATCCCACATTGGAAATTATTCATGCAGACCGTTTCAGTGACTGCTCCACTGCTCTCCGGCCCCAAATGGCTCTGCTAAGAAATTTCTGAGAATCTCTCCTTCCTCTCGTCAAGTTTTGATTTCAGCACATCAGCATTTCTGAGCGAGGGGGGAAAAAAAGGAAAGCATACAAATCCCAAACAATGCATTTCTTGGAGAACTCCCAGCTGTACAACCAGGTAACGTATGGGGCATTCAGGAGAGCTGCATTCAGTGCAAGACCTGGGGGAGTCGCTCAGGGTAAGAGTCAAAAAACTCCACTTTCCAAGTCGGCTTAAGCATCCTCATCTCCATAAAGGTGAATGGTTACCTGCCTCCCTCCCTCAGACTGCCAACAAAACCAGTTTGGAAATGACTGATGAGGGCAGCCAGCAGTAACAGAAGAACTCCCACAGGCCAAGGAAGGGTCTGTAGCTGATCACAGCATGCAAGCCAGCTTCCCATGCTCATTTCAACCAAGTCTCACTCTCCTTCTCCCTGTCTCCATCTCTTTGGTTGATTTATTCTGTGGCTCTCTCTTACACGCCTTTGGGTTTTTAATTTCCCCAGGGATCCTCAGCAAAGAGGGGACTCTGGCTCTGACACTGGTAAATATATGTGCCATCAGTGCCTGCTTGTCAGATAACACTGAGACATTCGACAAGCAGCACAGCAACCACCCTGTGAACACTCTTCATCACTCTGCCATGATGAAGGCTGCCCAAAAGCTGAAAGAGGCATCTGGCTGTGCTCCCACTGCCAGCCTTACAGCCTGCAC